>ML686006.1:3269377-3312656 GCA_007922175.1 Pelusios castaneus | reverse complement strand
TCTTTCTTTCTCTTCTTTCCTTCCTTTCTCTTCCCTTTCTTTTCTCTTCTCTGCCTTCCTCTAAAAACTGGGTGCGTCTTATGGTCAGGTGCGTCTTATGGTCCGAAAAATATGGTAAGTTGATTTTGTTAAACCTACTTTTAAGTTGACTTTCTGCTTAAGTCGACTTTCTAAAGTTGACTTAAGCCAGTGTAGACCTGGAGTAGCCCTAAGTCAACTCTAAGTCGACTTAGGGCTCTCCAGGACTTCCCCACTGCCCTCCCTGCCAGGGTGGCTGGCACAGGGAGAGCTTGGCATGCCCCCCCCACAAGGCAGAGCCCTGCCCCTATGCCCTGCCAGGGTCCCTGTCCCCCTTTGCCCCATTGTACCCAGATACAATGGGGCAAAGGCTGAGACCCTGGCACTTGGCAAGGGGTGCCCCCCACCACCATGGACCAGTCCCAGGTCCACCTAGCCCCTAGAAGTCGACCTAGACGTCCAGTGTAGATGCTCTAGGTTGACTTTGTAGGGTCCCCTGAAAGTTGACTTAAAACTTAAGTGTGGACATGCTAAGTCAACTTAAATTCACAAGTGTAGACATAACCAGAGGGACTACTCCCTCTGTACAATGAAGTCAATGAGACATCCTGTGCTGAAAAGTGCTGCTCCACCTGAAAAAGGATTTCAGAAGCCAGCCCTAGATATATAAAGCTATTCTCAAAAAAAAAAAAAAAAAAACTTCTTCTTTTCCCCATCCAATCTCTTCATCAAACAGAAATTCACTTCAGTCACTTATGCATGCATCTTGGCCTTCAGAAAGTTTCATGGGATTTGTCTAAACTGGAGTTAAAAACCCATGGCTTGCCCATGCTTGTTTACTCAAGCTCATGGGACTCTGACTGTGGAGTATTTAATTGCAGTCTGTGTGTGTTCTAGTTTCCTACTCCAAATTGGTAATTGTAAATAGCTGGATATTCATGCTACATATTTCATCCATATGTGCTACTGGGGGGAAAACGAACACACACATAAACCATCTACAGCATGTCAATCCTTCATAGATTCATGGACATAAGTTTCATTAAACATCTGAGATTTCAGTGGTAATCTATTGTTTGCTATTATTCCATGTTAACTAGCTATAAAATCAGAGTTACTATATTATAAATTTCTGTCATAAGAGCAGAGTGAGGCTTAGGGAATTGAGAAAGCGGAATGAAATGTGCAAGGAAAGTCTCTTTTCATGTACAGAAAAATATTTAATTGCAAAAACCACTATTATGGATCTCTCTCCCATAGATATCTGGAAGACAATTTAGTATAGATGTCTCCTGAGTAATGCTTATGTAGAGCAAAGAGTGCTTTTTAATGAGTTAAAGAAAAGTGGAAGAAAGAGCAGTAAATGCAATGATGCAGCATAGATCTTTATACTGAAGTGGTACTTTACACCATTTCCAGAGATGGTGTGACCCTGTATCAGAGCTCCTTTGATTAGAAAGCACTTGCTAATTGCATGGGAAGTGAATCTGAGCCAGCAGCCATATAACTTTTTAGATGGAAGGAACAAAGTCACCTCATACATTAATACTTTCCTGGGGGAAATGGAAAAATAAACAGAGTCCTGTGGCACTTTTTAAAGACTAACAGATTTATTTATCACATGAGCCTTCATGGGAGAAAATCCTACTTTGTCAGACACTTTGAAGATGGGGAATTTATAGAATGGGAGGAAATTAAATGCAGGCAAGTGTAGACATAGGATCAGGTCGGACTGTAACAGCAAATCAAAATAGATGTTAGGATTCTAACACTGGGGAGCAACACATGGAGGAAGATGAGGTCAAATCATTTGTTGTAATGAGAGAAAAATCCATAGTCCCTGTTTAACCCCAAGGCAACTGAGTTGAATTTGCATATAAATTCCAGTTCTGCAATTTCTCTTTGAAGCTGTGATTTGTTATTCATCTGTTTCAGCACAGCTATTAGTAAGTGGTCAATGGAGTGAGCAGAGAGGTTGAAGTGTTCCCCTATGCTATAGTTGCCTACATCCCTTGAGCTTTCATCCAAGCCACAACGCACAATCCATTGTCTACAGTCAAGTCCTAGATATAAGCACATGTGCTCTGATCCCTCAGACAGAGACACACCTTCAGGATCTCTATCAAGCATTCTTAAAACTACAGTACCTACCCGCAGAAGTGAAGAGACAGACTGACAGAGCCAGATGGGTACCCAGAAGTCATCCACTACAGGAGAAATCCAAGAAGAAAAACAGAATGCCACTGGTCAATGCGTATAACCCCCAAGTCAGACCTCTTCACCACATCAAAGATCAACAGCCTATTCTTCAAGATGATCCCTCACTCTCTCAAGCCTTGGGAGACAGACCTCTCCTTGCTTACAGACAGCCCTACAACCTTAAATGGATACTCACCAGCAACTACAGATCAAAAAGAAACATTAAAGCAGGAACATATCCCTGCAACAGACCACGCTGCCAACTTTGCCCTCGTATCTACACCAAAGATACCATCACAGGATCAAATCAAGCCACCTACTCCATCAAGGGCTCGTTCACCTGCTCATCCCTCAAACTGCAACACTAAAAAAAAAAAAAAAAAGAAAAATAGGGGAATTTATTCCATTGTTTAATCACCCTGACAGAATTTTTTTCCTAAATTCTAGGCTGAACCTCCCTTACTGTAACTTAATCCCATTGCTTCTTGTCCATCTATGATTAAGGAGAATAATTTTTCTCCTTCCTCATAACAACCTTTTAGGTATTTGAAAACTTGTCATAACCCCTCTTAGTCTCCTTTTTTCTCTAGACTAAACAAACCCAGGTCTTTTAATCTTCGCTCATAGGTCAAATGTTCCAGACCTCTAATCATTTTGGTTGCCCTTCTCCGGACTTTCTCCAGTTTCTCCACATCCTTTTTGAAATGAGGTGCCCAAAACTGGACACGGTACTCAAGTTGAGGCCTAATCAGTGCAGGGTAGAGTGGAAGAATCACTTCTCATGTCTTACTCACAATACTCCTGTTAACACACCGCAGAATGGCATTTGCTCTTTTTTTTTTTTTTTTTTTTTTTTTCTTTTTTTAACAGTATTATACTGATGATTCATATTTAGCTTGTCGTCCACTATTACACCCACATCCCTTTCTGCATATTCCTTCCTAGGCAGTCATTGCCCATTTTGTATGTATGCAATGGGTTGTTCAATCCTAAGTGGAGTATGTGGCACTTATCTTTATTGAATTTCATTCTATTTATCTCAGACAATTTCACCAGTTTGTCTAAATCATTTTGAATTGTGATCCTATCCTTCAAAACATTCTCAGTCCTTCCCAGCTTGGTATCATCTGCAGACTTTGTTTTCTCTCTCTGCCATCATCTAAATCATTTGATAAAAATGTTGAACAAAACCAGATGCAGGACAGATCCCTCCAGTACCCCACTCATTATGTCCTTCTAGCCTGAATGTGAACCATTGATAACTACTCTCTGCGAGGGGTTATCCAACCAGTTTTTCACCCATCTTATGGTAGCTCCACCTAGTATTTACATACTCATTAATAAACTGGGAAGGTGATATGAGACTGTATGAAATGCCTTACTAAAGTCTAGATATACCACATCTACCACTTCCTCTCCATCCATAAGGCTCGTTACATCATAAAAGCTATCAAGTTGGTTTGATGTGACTTGCTTTTGACAAATCCATGCTGACTAGACCTAACCACCTTATTCTCTTCTAGATATCTGCAAATTGACTCCTTAATTATCTGTTCCATTATTTTTCCCAGAACAGAGGTTAAACTGACTTTTGGGTTTAGCCTTGCAAACTGTTTGCAACAAAACCTAAAGGAAAGCCGAACTCACTTGATTCTGACTTTGGTTACAAAATTAAGACCCAGACAAAGTTATCTGAAATGTTAGATAATGTCTGCTAACCTTCAGAGTGAATCTGGGCCTATTTATTTTTTTCATGACAGTGCTAAAACAGACTGAATTTTCCCCATTTGAGTTGAATGTTTGAGTTAATTGAGTAGTACCTTGTCCTGAAAATAGTCCCATTTACTTTCATAAAACTGATGTCAGAATTGCAGAACTATGTTCTAAAGAGTTTTGTGCTGCCCCTTCTTGTGTAAATGTGGAAGGTCCCAGATGCCGCAAAAACCTCTGTTTGGGAAGCCCTCACAACAGATATGAATATTTCTGAGTTGCTGCAAAACCTTCCTTCTATAGGGACATCCCCTTTTCTCTGCAGAATGGAGTTCAGGAAGATGGGACCAGATTGGACAAAAGAAGTAATGGAGGTTGGGCTGCTATCGGTGAAAAAAGTGCAATGCCACTATGATCTACTGCAGTTCCAGAATTGTATTGGGGTATGTGAAGTATTCAGTTTCTACAACACCTAGTGAGGGGATAATTTGTTTTCCCTACCTATGTGGAATTTCTCTGTGCCAACTAGTTACATAACAGTGGTTTGAAGGTGAGGATTTGATGTGAATTGAAACTAATCCTATGCAATAAATGTGCATCAAAATATTGGGATGAACTGATGAGAAAAGAAGTCACCAAGGGGGTGTCTACTTGAAAATTAAATCATCTTAAGCTTCCTTAAGTCAACTTAATTTACCCCAGGTCTACACTACAGTTTTCCTTAAGTCGACTTAAGCAGCTGCTTAAGTCGACTTAAGGAAATTCAAAGTCGACTTTATAACACCTCGTATAGAATTGACTTTGAAGCTTAAGTCAACTTAAGCCAGTGTAGATGTGGGGTAGCCCTAAGATGACTTTGTCAACTTAGGGCATGGGTCCCTTCTCGCCGGGACCACTCAGGTCCTGGCAAGAAGGGACCACAGGGCTCACTTTCTTCTCCCCAGGACCCATGCTCCAGCTGCTCAGCAGCTGGAGAGTGGACCCTGGAGAGAAGGAAGCCCCATGCTCCCTCCTAGCCAGGACACTGTGGTCACGACTAGAAGGGAGAGCTGGAATGGGGCTACCGGCAAGAAGGGACCGCGGGGCTTCCTTCTCCCTGGGACCTGCGCTCCAGCTGCTTGGCACTCCGGCTCTTTAAGAAACCCCGGGGGTTTCCTAATCAGCTGGAGCGCCGGCAATTGCTGACGCCATGCTCCAGCTGATCAGGGGGTTTCCAAAGGCTTCCCAGAACCTGGAGCGCAGCCATGGCTAGGAGGGAGCCCTGCGGTCCTGGGCAGAAGGAAGCCCCGCGGTCCCTTGCCAGGATCCCCGCTGCAGCTGCCCACTGCTGAGCAGCTGTAGTGTGCGTCTCTGGCTCTTCCTCATAGCCCGGACCACTCGCCCGAGTGGTCCAGGCTAGGAGGATTCCCTTCTGCCCGGGACCTGAGCAGTCCCAAGCAGAAGGGAGCTCCTCGCTCCTCCGTCCCCCGGACCGCTCAGGGGCTTGCTGCCCCGAGGAGATCTAGCCCCATGCAGGGCTGGTTCTCCCTGAACCAAACAAGTCGACTTGGAGAGTCCAGTGTAGACTCTCTCAGTCGACTTAGTAAGGGCCCGCCTTTAAGTCGACATAGGAGTCCAGTGTGGACTCAAGTCAACTTAATAAGGTTGACTTACTATAGTCAACTTTTTTAAGTCGAGCTTAATTACCCAATGTAGACATAGCCCAAGTTATGTACAGCTCTGCTCATAATTGCCACAGGACTTTAACATATTTTAGCCAGAGATTACCTAAAACCTTATTACTATACTCTGTTTTTCATTTAAAAAAAAAAAAAAAAAAAAGGGGGGCATTCACCAGTAGGTATTATGTTTTTTTGCTGTTAATATGAGTGGAAGATACAGCCAGGAGACATGTAACACTATCTTGCATTTTTCTATATCTTTTTAATTAAAAAGAAATCTATGCTCTAGGAACACCTTTTAGATAAAGTTTAAAATATGTTTTGGTGCTAGAAATTAGTGGAGAATAAAATCCTCTATCTGCAGCATATGGCGCAGCAGCATTTCAAGGTATTCCCACACCTTCCCTCCATTATGGCATTCTGTCAAACACTCTTTATCATTTTAAGATCAATTTAGCAAGAGCTTTAAACACAATTTTAAATGCTTTGATGAACAGGGATAGGATTACTCACATGCTTAAAGTTAAGCATTTGGTTAAGTAGACAGGTAGGAATAGCATGGAAGTAGAACGCTGACACCTGATTAGACTTCTGACGTTGTAGGCTTTCTGTATGTCTCTGGACAAGTCATAACTTTCTCTCTAAAACAGGAATAATACCAACCTTTTAAAAATGCCTTTAGGTTGTTTGGATTAAAAAAATGCTATAAAAGTGTAAATATTCTTAAGTATACCAGCCAAGAAACACAAAAAACTACTTGAACAGGCTAGCACCCTTATTAGGGAAGTAAATTCAGTATGCTGCAGTGCATGGGGAGAGCAGCAAAGTATTTCTGTACATAAAAATGAAGTAACACCACCAATATTTCTTTAACATGGAACTGCATCAGTAAATGTGCAACAACATGATCCCATATGGCTCAGATCCTCATCTGGCATAAATTGACATATAATATAATGGAGGTAGGTCAATTTACACCAGCAGAAGATTTGATCCATGGACTCTTTATATTTGTTCTTTACTGCCATGGTCAATATAGCTAATGAAATTATATTCCTTTATTTACTGAATTTTATTTTGTCAAACTGTATTAGATTAAAACAAAAAGATACATTCTGTAATATACAGTTCTGACTTGAAATGGGACAACTTCAAAATCAGTCTTCAATCCCCACAGCACTGTTTGGTCAGGATAATCTGCTTTGAAATGGAAGATCATACTTAAACCTTCATAATTTTGATTACTTGTGGAATAAAACCATGCTTTTATTAGCTATTCCAGATCCTATTAGTTCTTCTTGACTTTAGGCAGAGTTAGTAGTGTCCCAGTGAAGTAATTATATTCCCACTATGTTGTAAGAGCAGAGTGACTGACTGAAGAGAGGCAAAGCTACCAGTGCTGATCCTTGCTCTCACTAACACAGCAGGAGTGGGGATGAAAGGCACCTTACTACATCACAGGAGCCACACAGTCAAGAAGAAGAGTTGCCAGTAATTCAGTAATTCCACTTTTCCCTTAGGAAAAAAAAGAACATCACTGTGTACCCCTGAGGAAAGAATTGGCAATGAGTTGGAGGGGAGAGAAGCCCACAGAACTCTTACAGTGAGCCGGGGGGGGAGGGGTAGAACAGAAAAAGCTGTATTTTCCCACTGACCACCAGATAACTTACAAATTCTAGGTGCCAAGCATATAAGCAGTGACTTATAAAACCATTAAGTATATACGCATGGTTTTTGAGGGGCATTGTGGGAGCAATAGGATTAAAAGAAGAGATGGTCATGGAATATACTTTACCTACTATAGGATAATCATAATCCCTCAACATTTCTTGGGGGATAAGTGTTACAAAGAATGGAGAAATAAGGAGATACAGATTAATATGGCATTTCCATGGAGAAAAGTATATATTGACATTTTAGAATCTAAAAAGTCATTTTTCTCCTTCCTTAAAACTGATTTTGTTTTTGTTGCACAAATATTTTACAATTAAACAGGTATTGATGAGAACAGTGATTTGTAAAAATATTGAGTAGTAAATATATTACATTTAATATTTTATGATATTTTGAATGAAATAAAGTTAATATGGGTGAAATGGAATACATAGTGGGTAAAGGCACTGAGCTCAGCCACCCAAAAATATGAATAACATTAGAATTGATCATTCATTATAGTAGCTGTAACAAATGTGCTATAAGGAATGCATAGTGCAGATTGTAACAATATTTTGCATTGTTCAGATTACATTCTAATTCAAACTGAATGTAGAGGTTTCGTTAAAACTAAAAATAAAAACTGGAAACATGCAGATGAGTTGCTACTGGCACTGTCCTTACATATTTAATTCCTAGGACTGAATCAAGCCATTCTAAACACTTGGAGTGACGTTCTGGCCCCACCAAAGTCAATGGGGATTTTGCTATTGCTTTCAATAAGGCCAGCATGTCACCCTTAATGTAATCAAATTCCAAAGGGGTAACCGTGTGAGTCTATTGTAGAAAGACAAGAGTCCTGTGGCACTTTTAAAGACTAACAGATTTATTTATAAATAAATCTGTTAGTCTTTAAAAGTGCCACAGGACTCTGTTGTCCACCCTTAATGTAGGAAGAGATCATAGGAATGGCTACAGGACACTGCCATCTGATGGCCAGGCATATGGTGAGCTGTGATTACTGAGATTATTGAAAACTCTCTTATTACACTTATGAACTGTACACAAAACTGGTTATGTTCATAACACCTCCCCCATCTACCTCCATTTTATGTCTTGTCTTCTATATTATAGTCTTCCCCAGCTGAAGTGGCAATGGAAAGCAGAGTAGCTTTATATCTTTCTGCCTTTTTTTTTTTTTTTCCCTCCCCCCCCCTCCCTTTAGTCTTTTCTGGATCTCCTTCCATGGTGTATGATTAAAATGGAGAGAGCAGAACTAACCATGGAATAAACAGTAAGGGATGGTTAGAAACCTGCATCTAATTTCAATCTTAAACTTGTTGATGCCCATTTGTTCTTGTGCCAGCACTGGCCCTTACCATAAATAAATACTTCTCCAGCCTACTGCTTATCTCTGAGGTATTTATAGAGAGCAAACATGTCCCTTCATTTGTTAAGTGAACTGAGCCAAGTTCCTTAAATCTCCCTTCTCTAATAATCCTAGTAGTAGTTCTTAGCACCTATTACAAGGTAAGCTTTCTTTCTAGGTCAAATTCCATCAAATGGCTGGATTTTTTCAGAAAGACAAACTGAAAGGCTGGGAGGACAGTTACTTTAATAATAGGTCCGCATTCAACTCCTAGGACTGAACTGTGGCATTTAGCCAAAGTCCTGAGAAAGTGCCAGTGTTGGATAAGCTTTCTCTGATCAGATGTTTCGTGTTCCCTTGGCCTTTTGGAAGCCATTAAGAGAAGAACTAGCAGTTGTAAATGGGGGAGGGGGGGAAATTTCAGTGTGGTTCAAATAATTGACTTGTCCCACAAAACATTGCTTGGCTACCTTCTCCCCTTATCTGAGTTTAATTGGAAGACTACATCCAGCCAGGGACCAGGACATTTATTTCAATCAAGAATAGGTCAGTGTACTAAAAAGCCTCTGGTGTTTTATGATGAAGGTATTCTTCCAATGTGCTCTAAGGTACACATGATGTAGCTGCAAAACCCCTGAAACTAATAGCAATGTAACAAATTTTAACACAGGCTATTCCCCAGATTTGCCTTTTCATAGGTTTACTACTTCTAGACTGTCTTCTGAAAAGAGGCACTCTGACTTGCCTTCCATTAGGTGGAATAACACATCTGCTACCTAGCCCTTTCCTAGCAGGACCATTTTAATTTTAACATCTTTAACTGTCAGTTCCTCCTGCCACCTTCTCTATTGCTATTATTTCTAGTGACTTTTCACATATGGTTGTCTGTAACTCTATTGGGACTTAATAATTGAATATAGTAAGACCCTCATACAATTGTGAGACTGCAACAGATCCGGCTTCTGTTGTGGTCAGATGGCTCCTGATGGTAGCTGTTCCTAAGAACTTCAAACTGCTGATTTTTTGAGAGCTGAGGAGACTGCTCTACACTATCTGTACTGTTAGAGTTAGTGATAGACAAGGTCTCTGTGCAGGATGTGTGAAGCTACAGCAAAACTAGGAAAAGCTTTAGCTATTTCTCTTTAGTTACAGGTTCTGCAACAGGAAACATGAGCTTGCCCTGGTTCCAAAGCTCATTCCACCCTGTACCCATATAAGTTTAAATTCAGATAATCAATCAGTACATTTGCTTTAATTTATTTAAAGAAGGAAAAACATTCACTAGTTATGCAAATAGCTCAATGTTCTAATTTGCATAATATCTCCAAATGCTTAACCAAATGATACCACAGGTATACATTAAAAGTCATTGTCTCTTGACAATGAGTTCAGCATATAGCTTGAGAGAGCATCATGTCCTAGAGTGATTTACAGTATTGCAAATTTTACAAGGACAAGCCAGTGCTAACTGGTCTCTTAAGGTTCTTCTCCACAGTAGTGATAGAATTCTACCTTGGCAGGATATCAACCTTTCTACTAGACCCACAAGCCCATTTCAGTAAGTCGTCTCCTCCTCTGCACTCAGATTAAAAGGTCATTGAAGTTCTAAGTGAAAGGAATGAAAGTCCTTATAAAAGTATAGCTAACCTTTTACTTCATCTGCCACTAATTCCCTGGGCAATGCCTGTAAAAGGACAATGTCTGACTGCATCTCAAGTAGCTGTGACTTGCTTACCTGAAGCTGGATAAAAGTGTCAAGGCACATTTTACACGAGCTGAGTGTTCCCATGAAAAGCAACCTCCTCTGACTGTCTCAGTCATGACATAGTTCTTAGAATGTTTTTGATAGTGACACTTTCAAAACACTATTGTCACAATTTGACTTTTATGAAGAAATTTCAATTTGCTTTATAATATAGCTGAAGTTCTCCCACACCCTAATATTTAGGTATTTTTAAGATAAACAGACTTTGTAAGGATTAGCCACTGCAAGAATCCAGTAAGTTTGTTACACCCACACCCACCCTATACCTATGTATGTCTTGTTCACATTTTGGCATTGACCCTAGGTTGTCTTGTTCATAGGAGTAATGATTACATTTTTCCCTTTAAATCCCTTAAGTTACTAACTCTTCAGAAGTAGGATTCCTATAATGGTGGTTTCCTTTGAGAAAAGAATTCCTTAACTTAAAATTCTGCTAATTAAAATTTCATTACTAGAAAGGAGGACAAATGAAAGATGACAACCACTGAAGAGGGGAGTGGATATGTAAGTATCCCCTCAGAATGTTTGTCATTTGGAGTTTTTGCTTTCCTAAATTTACTTCCTTCTAAATTCTGAATTTGAGTGGAAAGTGCCAATGGAAGTCATTGGGTGTTTGGTTCAAGATTCCAATACTGTGCAGAGAGGCCAATGATCTCTGTGGGACTTAGACTCAAGAGAGAATCCAGGTGGATGGCATCTTTAGAAAAACAGATTTACAATTAAAGTAATTTTTACTTAAGTGTCTTTATTTCCCATTTGCTGTTGTGCACAGTTATTCTCTTTGTCAAAGCACATTCCATCTCCCTGTGTATTGAACCCAAACTACTTTTCCCTTTATTTATATTGTTTCTTGTCCTGTCACCTACATTGTTACAACACTAATAATCCATGCTGAGATTATCTGTATCCTTTAAACATTTTATATACCTCTATTAAAGTCTAGCATTTTGCATCATGTTCTTCACTCAATATCAATAAAAATGTGGAACCTGGCCTTGTAGATTAGTTTTCCAACTTGAGATCAGACTGATACCTTCCTGTGGCAGAATACTTGAACTGGGCCATGGAAGGTGTTTTCCCACAACACATCACAGTATTGGGAGAAAGGTGGTTTCATGAATTTGTTTTTCCTTGTTAATTAACCAATGGGTTTTAAGTGTTGTGTTATCATGTACTAGAAACTCAGCCTCCTTCATGAGCTTTCAAATAGTGCATTATGCAACAGAAATCTGCAAATGGTTTATAAAGTAACTGTTCATTACTTGATAATTTTATGTAATATACTTTGCAATGGTAGTGCTTATCAAAGATTTACATTGAAGACTGGCTGATTTACCAACAAACAAAAAAACCCCTATGCAATGGAAATTGCTAAAATCATTACTAGTTAGTATAATATGATGATGTGAATTATTTTGATTTGTTGCAAGGCACATGTAGATTATGCATAATGTTATAATAGTGACCAATATCCAATATGCATCCAAATGTAAATTATATTTAGTTAAATTGGTGAGGTTTCCAGAATAAAAGGATTATATTTGACAGATACAATATGAGAAAAAAAAAGAGAGCATAAACCAAGAAGCTTTGTTAACACCTCTGTTCTGCTGGGGATACTAGGTCTCTTGCAACACTGTTAAACATAGAAAATTTTAAGACTATGATCAAAATAGCGAAAACACCCTACATGATTTATGGAAGAGATGGCAGATAAATAATCAAAGTCAGCCTGTAGATTGCACTCAGGCAGTAAAAAAGTAAAAAGGGGGGGGAGGGAGGAAATCTTGTTGATTATAGAGTAATATACATCAACTGAATTAAAATAGAGATTATGGATTTTCTTTATAAATTCTTAGTAATTTAGTAGGGGGAGAAGCTACTTTGGAAAAAAATAGCTTTTTTTTAAATTGGATTCATGCCTAAATGTCAATGTCAGCATCTGTTTAAAATGTTACAATTAAATTAACTTGGCAAATGAATTCCTGTAAATTAACTATTGCATAAATTATGATTCATGTCTAACACTACTGATGTTATATTTCAATGTAAACTAACAAACCTTGACACTTTAATTCTGAATATATATTTTTTTTCTTTATGCATTCTTTTTGACTTCTGCGTTTTGCTTAGCAAATATCTACGAAATCTCATTTATGACCATGTACTCTGTGGGCTACTTATTTACTAAAGATAGATTATCTATTAAAAATAGTAAGAATCTGCACTTCTTTCTATATGAAAGAATAAGCCTTAAACTGCTAATACATTTTTAAAAGGTCTATAAAATGATTTTAAACTGTAATTTTTATTAATTGTTTATTAAAATAGTATCATCAGACCAAACCAAAATGGGTTTGCATTATACAATCCCAAAATAACAGACAGTCCCTAACCTGAAGATTTTACAAAGAAAATAGACAAAACAGACACATTTAGAATACACAAGGAGCATGAACCTTGCGATAACATCAAACATCATGTTAGTTCTGTGATTTATGGAGGAGGGAGTGGCAACAGGGTGGGTGAATTAGAGAGGGATAAGCCAAGGGAAGGTAGAGAGGTCACTGAAATATATGAAAGCAAGTAAGGAATGAAGCTGAAGTGAAGAAACTGAGGAAAGAGGCAGGAGAGAGTTGGAGTAGATAGATAACTACAGGGCAGAGAATACCCAGTCAGTATTCAACATACTAATTAGCCTATAGGGCCTGAACCTATTCCCATGGACTCTGTTGTCCAGTAAGGCAATTAAGAAAATGCTTGTGTTTCAGTTGTGGGCAATCCCCTTGAAATGTTACATGGCAAAGCCCCTAGTTAACCTCCGTCCCGAGTCTCTCTAGTCTCTATATGGTGTTAGAAAAAGATCAAATGAAGACCCAATAGAGAACTTCCAAACTTGGAAAATCAGAGTCTTTTCAGTAAAACTGCTATTTATTTTAAAACATAGCACTAGTGATGGACTGATACTGGTCATGGAAATTAACAAGTACAGTGAGGACTTCAGTGGAAGGTTCCTTTTATTACTTATACCTCAGTATTACCTGTGCGTCCATTTGTTAGGGTATTTCAATCGTTATAATTCATGGATCATCCTTTCTGCTGACATTATCAAAATGTATGCCAGTGGTGCTGAGAAAAGGTTGGGGTGCTAAGATGATTTGCAGTGATGGGAAGAAGGGCTAAAGTCCTGGAAAAGGCAGATGTTTCCCACCAAATAAATTCTGCTGCTGCTGGAGGAAACGATAACCTAGAGACTACCTTCAAAGGGACCTGAAAGAAGAGGTCTAGAGTTTTTGCAAGAACTCAGAATGTGCTGCCAGCAGCAAGTGGAAAAGACCCCTTAGAAAATATATAGCAGACCAGCAAAGTTTCAATGTTTTCATAAGTTAAAATTGCAGAAATCTTACAAGGTTGTTCTGTTCTGAAAGAGTCAAAATCTATGACACTGCTAGCTTGAATAAGCATAACAAACATCTTCGCTTTTAGATAGCACATCTAAGGTGAACTTCAACATATTTTCTTCATTCATTTAGAGCTAAGGAATACCATTATTTTAATGAAAGGGTCTGGGTGGTGATATCACACCTCTATTTTGTATAAAATTTAAATCTGGGTATGAGATCAGCACAAAATGCTTCTGCAAAATAAGAACTATGATGCTCATGTAAAATCTTTTCATGTCCACAAATAAGTGCTGTAGAAATCCAAACTATTTTCATTTTTAACTAACCAGTTAGAACTTGTTTTTTTATAATGGTAATAGACATACTGACAAAATTCAGTAGAATAATAACTGATTATTCTGAGAGTATGAATGATCACTAAAGAAAAACTAGTTTCCTGGAGCCAAATCTGCCTTTTACTAAACTGGGAGAGCAGAAATCTTATAGTTTCCCATCGTTTATCAACTCAATTATAAAACATGTTTGATACAAAGTTCAGGAATCCAGCCCAAAGGTACTAATTTAATGTTAGCTCTTCAGAAGCATATACCATGAATAAATCTTTCTGACATAATATACCATAACCTGCACTATATGACACAACCTTCAGATCCGATATATTTGATTGTATCTTGAACTTACAGTACGATTCAGTGACTGATTAACTATGATCTGTCAGTGACAGATCCCTGTTAAAGCAATAGTAGAAAGACATGATGGGGAAGGAGAATAGTTTACATCTGTCACTTCAGTATGACACAGAATTTATACAGATTTGGACTAAGTTAACTGCGTAGTCAAAACTGGTTATAATTTGGTTCAAAAATCCAAAATAAACAATGAAATGTGAATGTATACTTAAATTTAAAAAAACAGATATTATGAAGACTATCCTAAATACATTACTCCATGCTACATTGATTCCATCTATCCACTGTGGATGCCTATGGGACACTATCAGCCTTAAAAGATAGTATCTTTAAATCTAAATATAGATATTGTTTGGATTCACTGTTAATAACACCTTAGAGTAGAAACATAACCCCAGAACACTGCTTTGATTTTGAAACAAAAATCTTATCAAATGTGAAATGTATGTTTTTGCTTTTGAAAACTGAGGTGGTTTGGGAATACAGCTTATTACTGGTTGATTTATTTTCACCACCATAGTGATATCATACCAATAAGGTTCTCTGAATGCACTCCTAGGGTGCATCTACACTTACAAATTAAGTCGACTTAAGCAGCAGCTTAAGTCGACGTAAGGAAAATTAAAGTCGACTTCATTAAACCTTGTTTTAAGTCAACTTTGCTGACTAAGTTGTCTTTATTAAGTCGACTTAGGGCTACTCTGCATCCACACTGCCTAAGTCGACTTAAAGGGCTTCAGGGCTCCCCCACTGCCCTCCCTGCCAGGGTGGCTGGCACAGCCACAGCCTGGCATGCCCTGCCCACCCTGCTCCTATGCCCTGCCAGTGTCCCTGTCCAACTCAGCCCCCATTGTACCCAGGTGCAATGGGGCAAATGCTGAGTCCCCTGGGACTTGGCAAAGGGTGCCCCCCTGCCACTGTGGACCTGTCCCAGGTCCACCTACCCCCTACAAGTCGACTTAGCTGTCCAGTGTGGACACTCTAGGTCGATTTGGCAGGGTCCCTTCTAAGTTGACTTAATTTTTGAGTGGGGACACGCTAAGTCAACTTAAATTAACCAGTGTAGACATAGCCCTAGGGAGTATCTACACTTACCCCCACTTAAAATTTCTCACTGTTTTCACCACTATACCAACATAAAAGTCTGATAACAATGGCAAGAACATGTCTGTAGATCAGCTGCTGGTATTTTAACTAGATTTCATAGACTGGATGGTTAAAATGAAGGCAACAGTAATCACTTTTATTACAATTGATACACACAAAGTTAAGAACATGTTTAATAAGTTTGCTGAATCGGGACTCAGAAAAGATTAAAAGAATGAAGTCAATTGCTTTTGTTAGTTTTCCCCAACAAAAAATGGGACATTTTTCATAAAAATACATTTTTACTGCTCTGTAATTTGGAAACATCTTGTCCAATTTTCTGAAAACTTCTCCAAATGTTTTTCATTTAGCCTAGAATTCTCTGGTTCATAAATGTCAAGGCCATGAAAGATTACTGTGATCATCTAATCCAGTGGTTTTCAAACCCTTTTTTTCCTTGGGACTCAGTTGAAAAAAAAATATGTATGCCTGTGGCCCAAGAATTACATCTTTGAGCAATGCATTCCAGTCTTTTGGCAGTAGCAACAGGGGGCATTGTGACCCAGTACTGAGTGCCGACCCATGGTTTGAAAACTACTGATCAAATCTGACATCCTATGTAACACAGGTCATAGAACTTCCCCAAAATGTGTTTTGAATTACAGCAGTTTTTAATCCAAATTTAATATAAAAATTTGCTAGTGATGGACAATCCAGCATGACCCTTGATAAATTGTTCCAGTCGTAGACTCATAGGCTATGTCTACACTTGAAAATTTAGGTCGACTTTAACTAAGTCGACTTAAGGAGACTGTAGTGTAGGCGCAGGGTAAATTAAGTCGACTTAAGCAAGCTTAAGTCGACTTAATTTACAAGTGTAGACGCAGCCATAGACTTCAAGGTCAGAAGAGACTAGTACAATCATCTAGTCTGATCTTCTGCAAAATGCAGGACTCAAGACCTCACCCACCCACTCCAGCAATAGGCCACCAACCTATGAGTTATTTACTTCTTTAAATCATGATTTAAGGACTTTAAGAAACAGAGAATTCATCGGTAGGTGAGCCGTGTCTTGTGCTACAGAGGAAGGCGAAAACCCCCCAGAGCCCAGGCCAATCAGCCCTGGGGGAAAAATTGCCCTCTGTTAAAAATGTGTACATTTTATTTCCATTATGAATATCTCTAGCTTCAACTTCCATTGATTGGAACTTATGCCCTGCCTTTGTCTTTTAGACTGAAGAGCTTATTATCAAAGATTTGTCCCCAATCTAGGTAATACATATTCTGATGAAGTCGCTCCTTCATTGTCTCTTTAAGATAAATAGATTGAGCTGCTTGAGTTTGTCTATAAGGCATGTTTTCTAATTCTTTAATCATTCTGGTGGCTCTTCTCTGAACATTCTTCAATTCATTAACATGGTTCTTGAATTGGGGACACCAGAACTAGACACAGTGGTGTGTCTACACTAGTAAATTAAGTCGACTTAATTTACTCAGCATCCACACCGGATTTTCCTTAAGTCGATGTCAGCAGCTGCTGCTTAAGTCGACGTCAGCAGCTGCTGCTTAAGTCGACTTGACTTAGGGGAGGGCAGGGGAAAAAGGGAGCAGGGCTCCTTTCTCCTCAGGACAGCGCTTCAGCTGCTGGGGAGCCCCCGGAGGTTCCCCAGCAGCTGGAGCAGTGCCGTGCCGGCATGGTGGCGCTCCAACTGCTGGGGTACCTCCAGGGGCTCCCTAGCAGCTGGAGCATGGTCCCACCCAGAAAGGAGCAAGCCCTCCTAGCCTGGGGAGCCGAGGATCCAAAGGAGCCTCACCTCCACCTGGACCTAACTAGTCGACTTAGTGTCTAGTGTAGACTCTGTAAGTCGAATTAGTAAAGTTGACTTAAAGTTGACTTATTAAACTCGACCTAAATTCCTAAGTGTAGACATAGCCAGTGTGCCAGCAGTGATAGCACCAGTATCAAATACAGAGGCAATATAGTCTCCCTACTCCCACTCAGGATTCCCTGTTTATGCTTTCAAGGACTTCATTAGCCTTTTGGACAGAGTGTTGTACTGGCAAATTATGATCAGCTGACACACACATGCAGAGTCACTGCTTCCCAGGGTATAGTCTGCATTCTTAATTCCTAGATGTAAAAACTTGCATTTAACCATATTAGAACATATTTTGTTTGCTTCTTTGAAGCTTATCAAGGGTTTGAGATGCGTCTGTATCAGTGACCTATCCTCTCCATTATTTATCATTCCCCCATAGTCTCTGTGTTGTGTGGAAAATTTCAATAATGATCTTTGTTTTCTTCCAGGTAATAGATCATCACATTAAATAGTATGAGGCCAAGAACTGATCATTGTGGGACCCTGCTCAAAACACAATCACTCAATGATAATTTTCCCATTTACACTAACATTTTGAGACCTAACAGTTAGCCAGTTGTTAATCCACTTAATGTGTACCATTTTAATTTTTCATTGTTCTCTTTAATCAAAATGTTGTGCAGTACCAAAGTTGGCCACAAGAAATTTGAATTCATATCATAAGAAAGGTAAAGTAAATATATGGGCTTTTAAAGGAAATGTAGTAATAGCCACATACTTGTATCACAGTAGAGGGAAACATTAAAGCATCAGATTGGATTGGATGCTATTGATTTTCAGAACCTTAATTATCAGACATCATCATAATCATATATGGAATTTCTCCAGCTGAGGTGGAGCTACATTTCAACCAAATATTTTGACTATGCATCCATTATCAACATACGATGCATTCATTTTCCAGATGACTGGTTCTCAACCACTGTCTTCCAACGCATGGCCCAGTGTGTTGCTGGGCCATGAGCCAGCCATGCAAGAAGCTGAAGCTCAACAGCAGCTTCTTGTGGTTGCAGCTTCCTAGCAGAGAGGGCTGGATTTTCAGTGGCTGGGTGGGGCTTTTCCATGGGCTTTGTGGAGGTTTTTTGGTGGCGAGGGGGCAGAAGGATTTTCAGTGGTTAGGAGGCTCTGTTGCAATAGTGAGGAGGTTTTTTGGTCAGCTTTTCAGCAACAGGGGACACTCTGCGCATGCTGCCAACCATGTTGCACCACAAAAAAATGGAGAACTTCTGTTTCAGATATCTTAGTTTAGATATTAACTTAAGGCAGTAGGGAGGGAGCTGGTAAATCAAAATGGCATTATATTCATGATATGCAGCAGGCAAGTCTTAGAAACAATCATATCATAGAACTTGACTGTTCAGCACCTAGCTAATCAGCAGGCTTGCCAAGCTTGCATTTTAGTTTTTTTCTGACAGTTGACGTGTTTTTTTTACTGATGCAGTAAGTTTTTTACCAACAGCACTAAAAATAGCTTAACCCCCTCCCAACCCCTCTCCGCTTCCCTTAATCACCAGTTCTTTCTGGGGGTGACATATTAAAGTGGCTCATGCTGCCATCAGAGGCAAATTTAACAGCAGGAGCCTTCACAAATGGACAACCCCACCCCACCCATTGCAGAAAGCAGGACTGCCTGCCGTTTCACTTTCAGTAGCTTTTAACAGGGCAGTGCCAGTTGCAGTTCTCACAGCAGGTTAATCTCCCTGCTGGTGGGTAAGAGATTTTGATGGATGTTTTCCTTTAAATTGGGCAGCAGTAAGTCTGCATATATTTTTACAGGCTATCCATAAATTTACAGATAATTGGCAACCCTGAATCATCACAGTTTGCAGTATTCACTTTTTTCTTCAGCTGTTTGCAGCAGTTCAATAGCAAAAGGTGAAACAGTTTTCCAAACTACTAAAACTTCCTGGATTAAATTGTGGCCTTATTGAAGTCAATGGAATTTTAACCAATGGGGCCAGGATTTTACCTTGGTATTTTCACGAAGTGTATTTCAGAACATTTACTAGTACATTATAAATATATAATCACCAAGAATTGAAATTGAACTAATGAATCGGGGCCTGACTTTTAAAATCTATTCACCATCCATATACCCACAAATAAATTCCAAAGGGGTAGCCGTGTTAGTCTATTGTAGAAAGACAACAGAGTCTTGTGGCACTTTTAAAGACTAACAGATTTATTAATCGCATGAGCTTTCGTGGGAGAAAATCCCACTTCGTCAGACGCTTTGAAGATAGGAAAGTTACAGAGTGGGAGGAAATTAAATGCAGGGGAGTGTATGACATAGCATCAGGTCAGGCTGTAACAGCAAATCAAAATAGGTGTTAGGATTCAAAACACTGGGGAACAGCACATAGAGGAGGGGGAGGTCAATTCACTTGATGTAATGCTTTGTGAATGCCTATGTGGCCATTTACAGTGCAAGCATCCAGCTGAGGGACTTGAGTCTTATCTGTGGGCAGCTGCTCACCATCTAGAACACCCTGTTTGCTGGAGCTGGTAAAAGCCTATGGTAGCCTTTTTTGAAATGGGAATCTGCAGGGCCTTGTGAGTTCAGTAAAGCAAGACTTGTCTTCTTTTTATGCCATAGCATACTGTTGGTACTCAAAGATAAAGAACAATTTATGATCCAAAGGGGTATTCATGTTAGTCTAGTTCAGCAAAACAAGCAAGGAGTCCTGTGGCACTTTTAAAGATTAACATTATTTATTGCCTGAGCTTTTGTGAGAGAAACTCGCACTTCATCAGACACCTGAAGATGGAGAAGTAGAGTTGAATGAGCAATAGCAATTGCAATGGGCAATGCCCATTCATCTGTACTTCTCCATCTTCAAGCATCTGACAAAGTAGGATTTTCTCCCACAAAAGCTCAGGCAATAAATAAATGTCAGTCTTTAAAAGTACCACGAGCCTCCTTGTTTGTTTTGCTGAATATTGTTAAGTTGCTGTCTCTGTGCTGCTCTAGTATAATCACACTGGGTTTCCTAAATTTTGGCCTAATTTGTTTCAGACTGAATTCCTCTTTTCTGAATTTCTTCTTTATGCCTCTTAGGAGGCAGAAAGGACACCTTTTTTTTTTAATCTTTTTATTTATTTTTTTTTAAATACAGATTTTCTGCTTCAGTCTGCAGCCTTAATTAAAACTTCATTATTCCCGGAGAACTGATATCCAAAACTGTGAATTCAGGTGTAAGTGAAGTCTTGCAGCAGGTCTCATCTATTGTGAACTAAGTAAAAACTCAGCTTCATTGCAAAAAAAAAAAAAAAAAAAAAAAAAGTATGAAGATATGAGGCTCTGTAGTGACATGTGAAGCACTTTGGATTTCGAGAGAAAAAGTACTTGGACGTTTTTTGAACTGAGAGACAAATCATGTGCCTCTGTAATGGCCTGCAAACAGAATGAATTTATCAGCTTGTTTACCAAAGAAGGATATGCCTATGTCACAGACATATTTGGGAAACTGAATGACTTGAATATAGCTAGCAATGAAGAACACTCACATCCTTTAGCTGAGTGATCAAAACTCAGGATTCATGAAGAAAATTGTTTTCTGGGAGAACAATCTATTGGAGACAAACTATTAATCTTTCCTGCTGCTTTTCAAGTTCCTGGATGAAAATGAAATTATCCATTTTCCCACACAGAGGATGGTTGAACATCTCAGCCCACTGGAGGAACACTTTATTTTTTTCCCCCTCAAACTGGGTATGACAAAGTCTGATTAGGTGTGGAAACCCCTTTCATTAAAAGCCTGATGCCATGATTTTGCCAGCAGGTAAAGCTAACAGCTCATCAAACTTTCTTGCCATTGATTCTTACAAGGATCATATGCCCAACTTTCTCTCCTGCTGCTGAATTTTGAAGCAGCTTCAAGTAATTTGCTAGATTATTATTTTGTTGTTGAATTAACTACAAGAACAAATTAGACAGTCATATTTATGAAAAATCCTACTGAGCTTACTTGGAGTGATGAAGTGTTTTCCTCCTTAGAAGGAACTTCAGGGAATGACTTTACCTTAGGAGGTACAAGACCTTCTAAATTCTTGGGCATTAAAGAGTAATGAAGAGATTGCACCATTCCTTAAGGCTTCTTGTCTTCTTCCTACCTCCCTGCTCTCCTGTGTTAAAATCAGAGACAATTTGGCCCCTGGATTTTACATTGAATTTATTTTAGACTGACGCCAAAATTTCAATTTTCAGAGTACAACAGGTTCTTATTTTTTGTTTATTTAAGAATTTCCAATGTAAATCTGCATTCTGTAGATTGTCAGGAGGAAGCTAATATGTGGATGAATGAGAAGGACCTGAGATTTTGGGGACTTTTTAGCAGCTAGGAAAAATTGAGAAGTGTTCCTGGATTTTTGCCCCCAAAAGGTATCTTGAATTTTTGGCAATGGCATTGTGGGAAGTGATGCAATTTTTATTCCATTCTTCATTGTAGGATATAATATAACTCAGATTTATGGGAGTATTAAATTCCCACATCCCTCCCCAGCAGCTAGCTGTAAATAGGTATATAAGTATTTAATGCTTCAGTTGGCAGCACCTGACACATCAGACATCCGATAGCTGTGCTATATACTTTCAAGTAATCTCCATAGGGCTATAATTTGAAAGGAGGGTTGGTCATGGCCTTGTACCAACCTGTGATTTATGAATTGCTCTGAATAGCATTAACAAGGAAATTGGATATCATTAAGAAGTAACTCTTTTTATCAGGTCTGGTTGGGGTCAGAGTGGCTCAGGAGTGTTAATGGCTATGTTTGCCTATCTCAAGTAAATTGCTTTTGAATGACTTTGCAAAGCAGAATTGCCTTAAAATAGACATTTGCTGTATTTGGCTGTAAATTGTTAGCATGTTAGCGGTCCACAAAAGTGATTTAAAGCAATTCCTGGATAAAAAAAGTAGAACATTTTACAGAACATAAGCAGATCATTGATCTTTTCTATATGAGTTATTCTTTATGTAATTCACAAGGAGAAATAGACTAAAACTGAGTATAAGTCTAAGGGTGACATTTAGGCTACTTTCTGATCAAGGTGTGGAAATGAAAAGTAGATATGATGTATCAGATGGCCTACTCTTAATAGACCAATCATGTGAGTCATAACTTTGGTCCAGTGTGAAATAACCTCCAAGTTTTTGAGCAGGCTGAAGCCTTTCTTTAAACAGAAATATTTTGCCAAAACTAAGTTCAATTAGACATAGAATTCTAGGATTTGATGGCTACCAGTAAAGAAGTGGGAACATAAGGGTTTTATAATTTTTTTTCAAACAAAACTGGAAAACTAATCTTCCAATAAGAAATAAATAGAATACATGTTATTCTATCACTTCAAGTTGTAATGTGCTAAGCACTGTGCATACATACCAAAAAATGAGATTACCTTGCCTGTTCTTTCATTTCAAATAATGTGACTTTAATCCTCTATTACTGTAGAATTAATTTCCTTAAATGCATGGAGGAATCACTGCATTTCAGAATGTATTGACTTGATATGCAGCCAATGTACATTTTGTTCACCCTTTATAATTAAATCCTGATATCCTGCAATGATAGCACTGGGTCAGGTAAGAGTGGGAATGACTCTGTAGTTTAGGGTTAGGACATTCACCTGGCACATGGGAAATACAAATACAAATCCCTGCTCCTATGAAAATTTGATTTATATAAAATAGAACAGCTTCAACAAGGAACATTGAGAGATTTCCTCTCTTAAATTTCCCATAGCCCAGTGATTAGGGTACTCTTTTGGGAAAAATGGAATCAAATCCCTGTTCTACATTAGCCAAATGGTAGCTATAAAGCTAGGTTTCACATACCCTGGTGGAGTACCCTAATTACTGACCTAAAAATTATAAGGAGACCACTTCCTCTTTGTCTCCCCTGCACACCCCAAAGGGGTTTGGTGCCTAATTCTAGGAGTCTGTTCACAGCTGTGAATCTCAAGAAGAGCTAGGTACCTCCCTCTGATGAGGATTTAGGCATGTTATGATAGTTAGGCCTAAAAAATTAACTTAATTGTGAGCCTCACTGTTAAAAGAAAATGGAAGTTTATAAAACACAATAAATTCTAATAGAAAATGTTGATGGGAAAAGTTGGAAAAGGGAGACGGATTGAATTAGTCTAAACCGAAAAGGTCTACTGATATAACTCAAGGGCTATATTAAGATTATACCTGGTAAATAAGAAAAGAGTTGCACTCGAAATCAATGGACCAAAAGTCAATTATACCTGAATGGTGAGCAAAATAATGAGGTTAATTCCACTCATCACTCCCTTTTCGGGGTTCTTAAAAGGAAAAGACTATGGGAGTGAAAAATTAGAAGAAGAAGCTGCCTGACATCAACCACTGGCTGGAAGACAGGAAAGGAGGGATCTTAACCATCATGTCCGCCATCCTCCCTTTCTCCTTAGACTCCAGCATCCATAATAGCAGAGATGGGCCTTTTTCAAACTAATCTTTAGAAAGTATTGACCAGGGTGGACCAGAGAGACAAAGTCCAATTTGTCATCTCCCCCTCTACTTCTTTCTGCTAAATCCCAGCTACTACCTGAGATGTGATAGTGTATATCCATCACCCTCCATCTTACCATGTGTGGCCCCCGGCCATGCAACTTTATTTCTTCTCTTTCCTATTCTTCTCATTTTATCATCTGTCTAATACGAGTTTGGCTTAGCTGACCACTACTGTCAATTTTGTCACACCCCTGTGTGCTTGTGATCAAATGACAACTAAAAACAATTCTTATTCTTATGTAGCCCAGTGGTAGTATAAACTTACCAGGTCTCGTAGGGGCTAGTAAGACCACGTGCCAAGCCTATGTTTTTCCAGTAATGAGGTTTCAAATAAGAGTGAACATCAGTGACAGAAGCTGAATTTTCCATCTTTTACATTTTTCCCTTTTGTTTGTGTACTTATTTTGTTTAGTTTCCTAGAAAATAGGATCAGACTTTAACAACAGCAGCGATAACAGCTCTAGCTATCTCTATTAATTTCTATTCCTCCCTTCCTCCCTCCCTCACCAAAAAGACAATTATTACCACCTAAATAACTCTTGAGTGGGACTGGGTATGGTGGGCCCTTCTAAAAATTCCCTTTCCGTCTAGTTGGGTAGGGAGAAAAGGCATTAAAATAAAACCCTTATTTAATACATTTAATTTCAAACTCTTTAATTGCTGCTCCTTCTTTTTCTGTATTTTTAATAAAATACATAAAATAAAAGATTTTGTAATGTTGTGTTTGCCACGATACTAACCCAAACACCTCCACAAATAATTTTTAAAACTGTTTAACGTTGGACAATGACTGGGTCATATTATCAACTTTGACTATAGACCCAGATGTTCCATCTAAATTAATACAACAGGTTTAATTCCCTTTAACAGGAGAGGTTAGGCTACTCCTCTCTCCTCAGCATTTTCTATTGCCTAATTTAGATGTTTTTTATCTCAGTGTTCTGAGTTTTGTAAATTCTATTTAGATGCTGTGACATGGATGGCCCAGCATGGTGCCCCCGGGTGGGGAATATCCGGGGTTATAGGTACGGAGGGCAGTCCTCACGCAATCAATGTGTAGTCCTTGCACCTTAGGGCAGGCTGGCCTAGTGGCCACAGAGTCAATACCATTAGTAGACAGCCCTTGCAACTCAGGGCAGGCTGAGGGCAACTGCCCCAGGGACAGGTCACCCTGGTTAGGGGGGCTCAGGCCCTCTCGCTCCACTGAGCCCCAGCCCAGGGCCCTATCAGTGCCAGGGGTACAACACCGAGCCAGTGGGGATCCAGACCACAACACACTGTCTTTGGATGCGGACCTCACCCAGTTCCCCCGTACGAGACCCCTGGGCCACTTCCTACCTGGGGTCTTGCTGCCATACCTCCATGGAGCTCCTGGTTACCTTTTCCAGTGGTTAACTCCAGTAGCTCTTCCTCAGGGTGCTGGGGTTCTCTGGGGGCTGCAGGTACCCGTTCCTCTGTCTCCTGGCTGCTCACAGGCTACACCTACACTTGTAAATTAAGTCGACTTAAGCAAGCTTGCTTAAGTCGACTTAATTTACCCTGCGTCTATACTACAGTTTCCTTAAGTCGACTTAATGAAAATTAAGTCGACTTTATTAAACCTCATTTTCATTCAACTTAGGGCTTAATTCGACTTTTTAAAGTCAAATTAAGCCAGTGTAGACCTGGAGTAGCCCTAAGTCCTAGGGTTACTCCAGGACACCGCCACTGCCCTCCCTGCCGTGGGGGCACAGGGGGAGCTTGGCATACTACCCCACAGGGCAGGGCAGAGCCCTGCCCCTATCGCCTGCCAGGGTCCCTGTCTCCCTTTGCCCCATTGTACTTATGTACAATGGGGCAAAGGCTGAGCCCCCTGGCAATGGGCAAGGGGTGCCCCCCGTACCCTCGTAGATCTGCCCTAGGTCCCCTAGCCCCTTGAAGTCGACC
This sequence comes from Pelusios castaneus, assembly GCA_007922175.1. Classification (NCBI taxonomy): domain Eukaryota; kingdom Metazoa; phylum Chordata; order Testudines; family Pelomedusidae; genus Pelusios; species Pelusios castaneus. Next base: position 3,286,766 of record ML686006.1, on the reverse strand, counting down.
TAGGCATCCAGTGTGGATGCTCTAGGTCGACTTCGTAAGTTCCCCCCAAAGTTGACTTTAAATTTAGGTGTAGACGAACTAAGTCGACTTAGCTAAAGTCGACCTAAATTTATAAGTGTAGACATAGCCACAGATAATAACTGCTCTCTCAGGAACTGTTGCAGGTCCTGCTCAGGGGCCTTCAGCAGGCATCCTTCCTCCACGCTGGTTGGCCCCAACTGAGCTGGGCTACTCCCATTTATACTAGGGTAGCAGTCCGAGCATGCCTGGCAGGACTTAAGGGGTGGGGCTTCTGCCACCCACAGGATTTGCTGGACTGTTCCAGTGTGGGGCAGGCCTGCCCCATCACAGATGCCTAATTCCTTCCATGCACTGTATTGGAGACTGGGTACTTAACTCAGGGCTGTGGATTCCAGTTGGTGACAGAATGCCTAAAGACAGGAATTTAAATGCAAACCCTAAATCCTTTTTGTCGATCTAGTCCCAAACAGTGAACAGTAAATCAGTGTTTTTGAGCACCCTATTTATTTGTCATAAAATTTAGGTTCTACAACCACCAACTACAATAAAGAACTAGCAGCTGACTTGGGTCTAATTTGCTCGTATTTTACCATGAGCACAGAGTAACATAAAATGTTTGTGTTCCAAAGGGGTAGCCGTGTTAATCTCTTGCAGAAAAACAAACAGAGTCCCGTGGCACTTTTAAAGACTAACAGATTTATTTATCGCATGAGCGTCAGATGCTTTGAAGATGGGAAACTTACAGAATGGGAGGACATCTTCAAAGTGTCTGACAAAGTGGGATTTTCTTCCATGAAAGCTCATGCGATAAATAAATCTGTTAGTCATTAAAAGTGCCACAGAACTCTGATAAAATCTTTGAAGTTCTCGATCCATTTTTTCCTGCAGCCATGCAGTGCTGCTTTTTTTTTTTAATGCTTATGCAATGTATACCATTTTGTTAAAACAAAACTCTGATGATGAGCAAAAGCTTTTTCCAACTGCTAACTTTAGCTTCCTTTCCAAACACTGATTGGTTTTGCATGCTGTGCCATATATGATGCAGCCTTCAGAAGCTACACATGAGCAGAAATTTTAAAGCTGAAATTGCTCTGTATTAAAACATTTATCGCAGGAGTACATATTTTATCCAATAAAATTGATAATGTGCTTCCAAAGCTTTAAAAAGTTGCCAGTGTCACTATTGGGCTTATTTCCACCCGCTACTGAGAACCTTAGACACCAAGGATTTGTACTTATTCACCGGACAGTCAGTAAATTTGTAAAACTCCATTAAAATTGTCTCAACTATTTTTTTGGAGTGATCAAAGACTCAAGGAAAAAAGGTTTGATGCAAAGTCTATTGATGTCTTTCCATTGACTTCAAATGGAATAATTCAGGGCTAGTTTATACAAGACTGTTTTGTCAATCAAAGTCAGCTTTTTTTCGACAAAACAGTGTGGGTGAACATGCTACAATCACCCATGCACCAGCAAAACTGCCCTTTTTTTTCAAAATAAATCACCTTGATAAGAGACATAGAGCTTTTTTTAGCACAACAAATATGATAAAGTGTCAGTTTAGATGCCACACTTGGTTATGTAGTAGTAAAGGGCCTCTAGAAGCCTTTGGAAGTGTCCCACCATGCCCATCCTAACTGCTATGGCCATCTGTTTGAATTCTGCTGCTCTTTAGTCACCCTCTCCTCCTCCTCTACAGTCCCAGACATTTTTGGGTGTATGCAAGTTTGTTTTTAATTTTTAAAACCCTGAAGGGCCACCAGTCTCTTTATTAAAATTTAATTCAAATTAAATTTTAATTATAATTAATAAACTATAATTAAATTAATTAAATTTTAATTAATTTTAATTGAAATTACATTCATTTTAGAAAGGTTTTCTTAAACCATTTTTAAAAGGTTTTTAATTAAAATTAAGTTTTCTGATTTTTTTTTTTTAAAGGGCTGCATGCACACCCAAGCCCTGAGGGGAAGTGAGCAGTCATAGCCCAACTCCCATAGCCATAGACCGACTCCCAGCTGCATGCATACCAGGCAGGAGGTAGACCGGTGGAGTCCCCCACATTATGGAGCCCTGCATGGACACTCCATGGAGCTCCTCTGGCATGGACCCCCAATAGGAACATTCCACCCAACTCCAGGCCCCCTTCCTTAGAGTCAGAGCACCTGAGCCCTGTCCCAGCCCTAAGCGTTGAGTCCACCCGCTCCCCCCCAGCCCCTTGCAGCCACCTGACCAGCTGCACTCCTCGGCAGGGCTCCAGTGAATAGTGCAGCTCTCCGGCAGTGGCTGCCAAGGCCCCTCCATTGGGGCAGGAGGAGGCAGGACCTTGGATGGGGGAGTGGGTGGCCACAGCCGAGCTATCAGCTACCACCTTCCAGCCAGCAGGAGCGTGGGCTGTTTTAAAAAGCCCCACAGGCCACTTTTGGCCCATGCGCCAGAGGTTGGGAACCCCTGAGCTAGAGGTTTATTGTAGGAGTGAGTAGGTGAGGTGTTGTAGCCTGCATTGTGTGTAGGAGAAGTAAAAGGTTAAATTAAAAAAAAAAAAAAAAAGTAAAAATGAGGCTTAAGGACTACTAAAGCAGATCAAACCAACAGGCCTAAATTGGAGAAATGGCCAAGTTGACAGGAGTAATTTGACATCACAGAAATTGGCAAGAAGTCAGCCACGGCTACAGCAAAAATGAAAAGGTACCTGAAAGGTGGGAGGCGTTGGGTCGGCCTAGAGCCAAAAGATAAAGGTGATGTTTTGGTCAAACCTGAAGTAATATTTCGTTCAAACCTGAAGATAATGTTCTGGCCAAATCTAAGAGTAATGTTTTGGTCAAATTTGACACCTAGATGGATGGAAATGTCCAGTGACGCGTGGAACTATCAAATTTATGGGAGGCATCAAAAAAGGGGTGTATGAACCAATCAAGGTAAATTCATACCCCAAAGGGGGCCAGTAAGTAGGTTTGAGCAGGGTATAAAAGTAGGAGCCCAAGAACCCAGACTTCATGCAGCCAAAGAGAGTGACAGAGAGTCCTGCCAGCAGTTGAGCTGTTCCAGTGCATTGAGAGTACAAATGCTGCCAACAAATCTATTGAATTAGATTGTTTGCCATTGTGCCACATTGCAATAAAGCCTAGCCTGGCACCTTCAGTTCTACAAGAATCCGTGGTGATGCTGGTTTCTTCGATTGTGAATGTTGCCTCAATTTACCTCTTTCACACAGGGTACGCCTAGACTTAAGGTCACTGAGCTAACTGAGTTCTCATGAGAGACCTGTGCTACAGGTAACCCAAAGTGTTAACCAAAGGAACACCTCAGCTTAGGATCACCAGGCTAACTCAGTCCCTGCTTAAGATCCAAGCCAGGATCTAGATCACTGGGTTAACAGATTCCCCACTAAAAGATCTGAGCCAGAGGTAATCCTGAGGGAACATGCATACAGAGACTCACTCACACAGCCAAACAAACATCCATGTTGGATGAAGAACCACATCAATAAGAACACTTTCCACCTAGCATACCACATTGTGCAGGAGGTCAGACTAGATGAACATATTGGTCCCTTTTGACCTTAGAGTCTATGGCTATGTCTACACAGGCAAGTTAGTTCAAATTAAGGAGGCTTAATTCAAACTAACTAAAGCCATGGCTACACTAGGCTTTAGTTAGTTCGAATTAAGGACTTCCTTAATTAGAACTAATAAGTTTGAATAGGGCTTCAGAAGTAAGGCTTTAATTTGAACTAACTAGTTCGAATTAGCCAATGTGGCCATGTTAATTCAAACTAATTTCTTAGTTCGAACTAACCAGCCATTGAAATGAATGGGGATCGCTAATTCGAATTAAACAAGTGCCATTCATGGCAGTTGCTTAGTTCAAACTAATTTTTTCTAGTTCGAATTAAGCTAATTCGAACTAACGAAAATTAATTTGAATTAGTTAGTTCGAACTAACTAATTCGAACTAATTTTAGCAGGTGTAGACATAGCCTATGAGTCTATGAGGTCAGAGAAGTAAACAGCTGTTCTAGTGCAGAGCCAAACACCTGATGCTTCTATAAGTTGCTGGAAACCTTCCTCCGCAGTGTCCCCACCTCAAATCCCAAGACACCCAGGATACCCATCTGTGGCCAGGGCAGCAGATATCAGACTTGACCCCAGAGAAGAAGTCACTGATGAGGAAGTGGAGTTGGATGAAGAACCAGAGCAGGAGAACAGATCATTTGGTGACATGGGAGTCAGGATCTCTTTCAGACCACAGAGGGTTCCAACCAGCCTCATGCATGCAACTCAGGTGTGCAAGATGCAGGCAAAGTGAACTTTGGTAAGTGTTTTTGAGTGTTTAGGAGGAACATGTGTCTTTTACTTTGCAAAATTACAGAGACAGTAGAAAGGATAGCAATGTTCGAGAGAAACTGTATTTCCATGTGCTTTCCATGCCCTTGTGCAGGTAATCAACACAGCTGAAAAGCATGTTAATGCACTCTGAGATTTCACATGTGTCCTCCATTGAGATCACTAGGGCTATGTCTACACTGGCAATTTAAGTCGACTTAAGGAGGCTTAAGTCGACTTTATAACTACCACTCATTAGGTCGACTTAACCCTTAAGTCGACTCCTTAAGTCGACTTAAGGACGGTGTGGACTTGGAGTAACCCTTAAGTCGACTTTATTAAGTCAACTTAAGGGTGGTTAGGTCATCTTAACAAAGTTGGCTAAGTCGACTTAAAGCTAAATCAACTTAGTCCACTTTGTTAAGTCAACTTTAATAAGGTCAACCTTATTAAGTCGACTTAACAAAGTTGACCTAACCTTTTCTACTGGAGATATAGCCAAGGAGATGTTCCTGGCAGTACTTGCCAGTCCTCTGCTCCTCTTCTTCAGATTTCTTGACAGAGCACTTCTTAAAAATGATAAATTTCCTTGAGAAACTAATTGAAAATGCTATATTAATGTAAATTATATTGTAATACTGCAGGATATGCTCAGGATGGAGTTTCAGCCTTAACTGTGAATTTCCTAGCACTTTTCACACGGAGCCAGACTCTAAATTCAATTAAAACAAAACTGTTGCATTTGTAATTTAATCTGTTCTCTAATCTATTTCCTAATTAGAACAAACACAGTTCCATGTAGCATGGCCATTGGCAAACTCAGCTGCCAAGAAACAGTATGTGACTCTTAGTCATAAAGGGACAGATCCTTACCCATAGTGAATAATGCATCATTCCATAAAGAGACTTGCTCACTTTGTGTTTAGAGTAAGTTGCTATTCCTCAATAGTGAAGGGATCAAAGTCAGACTCCCAGTTGTTGTTTTTTTTCCACTAGTCTATCTGAAAACTGTTGTCAGCTGCAGTGATTGAATAATATGTTCATTATCTTCAGCCTTTTTCTGATAAACCTATTTAAAGCTCTGTTATCCTGTATATTTCTTGAGCTCCTGTTTCCAGCCATAGTGGTTTTCAAGGCAATGGATAGGCAACAAATAACTCTTAGAAACAGCACGCCTAATCAAAAACTCTTTTCAGTTGTAGTCTTTGCTTTGGCTTCCATAGGCTTTGGATCATCCCTAGCAAGGATTTAGAAAAAAAAAAAATTAAAAACACCACTAAGCCATAATCTATACTAGAAAATTAAGTCATCTTAACTATGTAGCTCAGGGATGTGAAAAATCCCCACTCCTGCTTGTTTAAGATGAGATAAGTCCCTGTGTAGGCAACCCTAGATTGATGGAATTTATCATCAAAACCTACTGTCTCTTGAGGAGGTAAATTACATACGCTAATGGTAGACTCCCTCCAATCAGTATAGTCACAGGCTATGTCTACACTTGCAAGTTAGGTCAACCTAACTTAGTCCCTGTCCACACCAGGCTTTCATTAAGTCAACTCAAGAAATTCCTTAAGTCGACTTAATGAAAGCTTATGTTGACTTAATAAGAACCGCCAGTTAGGTCAACCTAACCATTAAGTCGACTCCTTAGGTTGACCTAAGCACAGTGTGGATGCTTAAGTCCACTTTATTAGGTCAACCTACGGGCAGTTAGGTTGACTTACTAAGTCCCCGTTTAGGCCACTTTGTTAAATTGACCTAATAAGGTCGACTTTAGGTCAACTTAAAGTCGACCTAACGTTTTGTAGTATAGACATAGCCACAGTGTTTATACTGAAGAGCTACAGTGACGCAATTGTGGCAACCCAGTTATGCTGCTGTAGCATTTTAAGAGTAGACCGGCACTAACTTTTACCTAAATATCATTAGTAAAGGTCCTTTTAAATTGTTCTTTTACATTGTCTATGTATGTTTTGTCTTCATTTGCTATGTTTGACAAACTACCTCCCATGCATCATGACATCTGGCAAAGTTTTCTGTCTCCCTCTGGGTGCATGATGGTAGCCTTCTATTTTTTTCCTCCCCTCCTCCCCCCATGCAATCCTTAAAGTAACTTTTTGTAAAATAATAATTTGAAAATTATTGGCTTTCTTGTTTGCCACAAGAGTTCACTGCAGCAGATGAACATGCAATCAACATGGATCATGGGTCAGATGCAAATTTATTTATTTTAAGTCATCAGAACACAAGAAATAAACAAACCCCCCAAACTCATGAACAATCTGTGACTTCATTTTTATTTCTTACATGCTGCGTGGCTCTTGCATCATGAACAGAATTCTGGATTGTGGCAGTAAAGATTGAGAAAATTAATAGAATTTTATTGCCTATCCCCCAAATGAGTGAACTTTTGCTGAAAAACAAGCATAACCACAATATCATAACCATAAAGATATGAAATTCCTCCCTGGAGGAAGAAAATGATATATTCTTCTTTCCAGTTCCCCACTTGATGTTATATCGTCTCTAGTCTCTCAGGTTCTTCACTAAGGGTCAGATTTGTCATTGTAAATGTGATGAACTTTGAGTGATTCATGAGTGAGATTTATTCATAGGATTCCTGAGATGGAAGGTTGGAAAGTGAGAGGGACTGGACAGTTTCAGGCCATTCCTCAACAGCCTCAGTACATGATTGCAAGTGAGTACAAGCTAAATCAGTTTAATTGACAAATAATGGAGCAATCAGCAGGTGGGCATTTTTTAGCTAGCCTGACCGGCTCACTAGGAAAAGTCAGTCTGATGAGGTATAAGGAAGACTTTAAGTCTGGGCTCTCACAAAGACTCACATAGGGAAGGTGGGACTTTGAGGAATGTTGTTTTCCAAAGAAGGAGAACAGACTGGGATACACACCTGTAGGAAGGAAAATGGGGACCAGACTGTATCACAAGAGCTCCTTGGCTTCCCAAAAGAATATAAGTTGGGTCAGGTCATTTCCTGTAACTCAAGGGAAACTTTATTTAATTTAGCCTATAGTGAAGTGTAAGATTAATTGAGTCTACATATGTGTTGAGTGTTTGTTGTTTGGAAATCATTTCCCCTAATGCTCTGTTCCATCTACTAAATGAAACTACTTGTTTGAAGAAGGCTGTTGGCCACTTTGTAGCAAGCTTTCAAAGAGAAGAAACACCGGTGTCCATTTGGACCTACATGGTAATAAATGCTCAGCACAGATGGATGTTATACCCAGATTCCAGCCTTATGAAAATCTACCCTGGACAATGTGGCCATTTGAGAGACTAACACGCAGAGAGCTCAGAAAGGGTACAGAAGTGGAGGCAGCTTCTTTGCCATAACTGTTACTTCCTGCAGCACATTAGTCCATTTGGTGAACCAATTCATACTTCATGTCCAGTTAAAAGGAAGGATGATGAGAAAGGTCATTAGGCTCCTCTTCCTTCTCCCTTTTTTAGTCTCCTGCTTCCTGAAATGAGCAGAAGCAAACATTCTGCCCACAGTTCCCACAGCACAGGGACTGTTACTGTGAGTAGACACAACATTGATATGAGAAGTGAGACGGGGAAGTGTCTTGTTCACTTTTTCCCCACTGCTATTGGGATCTGATATGAAGGAGCTGCTCAGTCATATGACATTATGATGCCAAGTGTAGATAAAATATTGGGCTTGGGGGAGTGAGGAGAAGGCCATTTCTACTATCTGCAAAAGCAAAAAAAATCAAAAAGAAATCCTAAAAGTGAGACTAAATGAAAGATTTTAATCCATTTTCTTCAGCTTCAGAAAAAGAGTATGCATAGATTTTGTTAGTATCATTCCACAGAGAAATGACAATATTTTTTTATTCTTATCATTACTGTGGCAGTCAGTGAAGAATTCTCTCAGGAGCAGTTTGATACCAGAAGGTATACTTGGCACACTTATTAAATACCTTTTTCTAATTAGGGTCTGAAACCCTTCAGTCAAGGTCACAATGATTTCATCTTGCTTACTTTATGAGGAGAGATGGTTGACTTGATGATGCTGATATTATATGGATTTTAGCTCATAGTAATAACTGCTGCTCTGGTAGAAGTGTATACATGGATGTCTTTGGATAGAGACTTAGGTTATCTAGTCTTGTACTATCAATGGAAATATATCATTTTGTGACTTCAGTCATAATTTTTTATTCCTGTTATCTAAGTTCTGTGCTGCACATACACTTATATACAATCACACACTGAATTGAAACTTGAAAGAACATTTAAATGAAAAATATTGCAGAAGGATGTCCTTGGAATCCTGGCCATATCAGTCACACACCAGAGTAAAATATGCATGATGATTTCTTCAAGCCATCTTTCTATGTACTGTGATACAAAATAGATTTTCTATGCTTGTTCTTAGATGCAGCTAAGGATAGAACAATAAACCATAACAGCAGGGAGGGATGGTTGATTGCACAGAACTGGAATGTACATATTGTGGCAAAGTAGTCCCCTGGCGCTTTCCGGGGGTGGCTGCCTCCAGTGGCAAAGTAGACCTACGAGTCTGCGCCAGTCAGAGCCAGGCCATTCACTCTCCCCAGTCCCGGGGGGGGGGGCGGGCCATCCCCCCCCCCCGCCCCGGGGGGGGGGGGGGTGTTGAACTCCCACTCAACTCCACAGAGTGGGGGGAGGCTGTCAGTCCATGAGACTCAACACCCTCCTCAGAGTACCTGTTTCTGGCTGTATCGCCAAGTTGTTGCAGTGGTGCTCTTTTGGTGTTGGGCAGTCTCTGGTCAGTCTTTGCAGGCTGATGCCTGAGTCCTTTCTCCTCCTCTTCTCCTGGGAAGAGACACTATTTCCCTGGTTTGTGTGGCAAAACACTCCTCCTACTCCCTACAAGCCTTCTGGCAGCTTGCCTCCCTCTGTTCCATCACACCCTGTTTCTGGCGCAGGTGGGGCTTTTAATAGGGCTGCAGCAGTCTTTGCCTGGCCTCAGGTGTGCTTACTTAGGTTGCAATTCACTCTCCCCTACCTGCAGGGAAGAGGGCCTTTGTCATTCTGGTGCTCACATATCGGCCCTCAAGCACCCTTTTAAAACCCCCTGGACTGACTTTGTCACAATATATACCATTTTCCCACATTCCTACCCTATTTATCATGGCTGGAGTTTGAGCTTGCCAAATAGCCATGAGATTGCCTCTCTCTCTTCTTCCCGAACTTTTCCTTCTGTGCGGTTCTAGCATGTGAGCTCCTTGGTACATCTACACTTGCAAAATAAGTCGACTTAAAGAGGCTTAAGTCGACTTAAATTAAGCCATGTCCACACCTGGCTTTCTTTAAGTCGACTTAAGCAGTTCCATAAATCGACTTACTTACTACCAGCTTTTAAGTCAACTTAACACTTAGGTTGACTCATTAAGTCAACTTAAGTCTGGTGTAGATGCACTAAGTCGACTTAGTTAGCTAAGTCGACTTCGTGGCCTCTAGACCTTCCTCCCAGAATTCCTGGCACTGGGAAGGAAGGAGGGGCCTGCCCAGGGGACCACTGGCCAGGCCTGCCACAGCAGCCATGCCTCAGGGGAGCCAGCGTCGCATGAGGGCCCCATCCTGGACCCACCAGGAGATCCTGGATCTCCTCGAGATATGGGGAGAGGAAGGAGTACACTCCCGGATGCAGGGGAGCCAGAGAAACCGGGAGGTCTGTGCCTCCATATTCAGGGCCCTGGCAGAGAAGGGCCACACCTGGGACACCCAGTAAGTCTGGATAAAAAATAAAAGAGCATCGGCAGGGCTACCAGAAGGCTCAGGAGGCAAGGCTCAGGATGGGGGCAGCCCCCACCACCAGTTGCTGGTACTACCAGCAGCTGGACACATTTTTGGGACAGGAGGGCAGCAGCATGCCAGCGCACACCGTCGACTCCACAGAGTCCCCTTCCCTCAATGATGACCAGGACGGGGGCTTGGTGGATGAGAATGTAGTGCTGGAGGAGGGGGAGACCAGCACCCAGCTGCAGGGAACCCCACCAGGCCCGGACCTCGATGCCAGCCAGGAGCTGATCCCTGCCTCGATGGTGGAGCCAGCCCCAGAGGAGGAGGAGCTCCTTCCCGCCACTCAAGATGCCCCGGGTGAGGGGACAGCACACCAGACATCTACTTCAGCTGCTGGTGAGTGCTCACTCCCTCTCTCCCTGTGGGTAGGGCTGGCCATGCTTGTCAGATGGGGACCACAGAAGGGGCAAAGCCCAGGAACAGGCAGGATTGGGGCGGAGGACAGAGGACCTCCCACAGGGGCAGAAGTGGTGGGGGGGGAGCTGGAGCCAAGCGGGGTAGTGGTGTTTCGGGTGATGGAGTGGGGGGACCATAGGCGGGAATGCCAAGGCCAGACAGTATGCGCCTGGCACCTATTGCACGTGGCTTCAGGACAGACCCCCAGGGCAGGACTGCCTGCAGCTCACCACCGTGGGCACCACACCTGACCCAGGCAGCAGAGCATGTTGGCATGTGCCAAGGGGTCCCTGTCCCAAAGGACAATGAGTGGGAAGCAGGGGGACAGCAACTGCTGTCAAGTTGCACACCGCACCAGCTAATGGGAAGGACTCTCTTCTTTGCTTCTCCCCAGCAGCCCCTGGTGGAAGAAGGAGGAGGGTACATGGCTCCAGGGATGAGCACCTCAGGGATCTGGGGCACATCACTGAGGCCTCTGAAGAACACCTGATGGCCTGGAGGGAGTGGGTGGATGCCCACCAGAGTGCTGGCCAGGGGCTTCTCCAGCACCTCGTCAACCTGGCAGACCTGGGACTGGTCCACGGTGGCGAGGGGGGCACCCTTTGCCAAGTGCCAGCGGGCTCAGCATTTTCCCCATTGTACCTGGGTACAATGGGAGCTGAGCAGGACAGGGACACTGGCAGGGCATAGAAGCAGGGTGGGCAGGCTCTGTCTTGCTCTCTGGGGGGGGGTACGCCAGGCTCTGCCTGTGCCAGCCACCTTGGCAGGGAGGGCAGTGGGGGAGCCCTGAAGCTCTTTAAATCGACTTAAAGTTGATTTAGGGCTAGTCCGCGTCTACACTGGCTTAAATCGACTTAATAAAATTGATTTAAGTGCTAGTTTGAATTAAAACAATGTGTTATTAATTCGAACTAACTTTTCCTTAATTCGACTTAAGGAGCAGTTTAAGTCGAATTAAGGAAAATGTAAGGTAGACACAGATTAAATTAAGTCGATTTAAGCAAGCTTAAATCTACTTAATTTGTAAGTGTAGATGCACCCTGAGTGTCTGTGTGCTACACAGCATTGTTTCAGCAGCTGTGACCCACTGCTTGCTTATAGTCTCATGAGGGCTTCCTGGTCCTTGCAAGCCTTGGTTACTATTTGCAGGGTTATCCAACACACTACCAGCATCATATTTTCCCAAAACAGTGTGTCCTATAACATGCAGCCCTTCCCAGAACAGTTCACAAAAATAATAAGATTTGTTTGTTTTTTCTAAAGATCCAGAAGCGCACCATAACTTATTAACTTAATTGGGGTAAATGTATCCTCCAATTCAAAACCAGCACTGAGTTGGTTTATAGTAAAATATGAAACCTGTATTAAGAATATGGCATAGGATAAGTGATGCAAAGTAAAAAGTGAAGTTGGAAAGATCACAAGCAAATAAAAGTGAAAAAGTTAGTTGCCACAAGAATTATACTATCTAAATCTTTGAGTTTCCCATCTATTACGGAGCTTCACATTCCCCCAAAGTTTCCTTTTTTATTTAAGTGCGTTGCTGATCTCTCTGCATTACTGTGGGGTTTGGCCAGTAACTTTTGGGAGTTAGAAAGTCATTTTTTCTACATGTAAAGATATGTATGCTGTGTGGGGTTCTTGTCCTTCCTTTTCAGCAAAAGGAGAGCTAGTTTTTGTATGTGATATTTTTTTTTCTCAGATTCTGCTATAATCCAGTTAGGATTGTGGTGCAGACTGTATTTGTATACTTGTAGCCAAAACAACATGGACAATTTGAGGCTAAAAATTATAAAGAAGGGGCACAATCACTGTAGAAAGAATACTTCCTCATCTGTCTTATGAAATTTGCGTGAGGAAGGGATGACAAGAGAATTACCCTAAGGATGAAATGTCTTTTTATTACTGTTAGGCTGCTCAGCAAAGTCTGGACATCTATTCCTTCCCCCCATTTCTGATTGAGGCCTTTGACACTGTGGGAAGTTCTAGCATTGTGAATCTGAACTGCATTGTTCTCCTGAGGGCATCTGTGAAGGTGATTTAACCCCTTCAGTTTAATAAAGTCGACTTTATTGTAATTGTAAATTGACAGGATGTGGACAAATTGCAAAGAGTCCAGTGGATGGCAACAAAAATGAGTAAGGGCTTGAGAAGAGGCTGAGGTAATGTCTTGTTTCATCTGCAGAAGAGAAGAGTGAGAGGGGATTTGGTAGCAGCCTTTAACTACCTGAAAGGGGTTCTATAGAGTATGGAGATAGGCTGTTCTCAATGGTAGGAGAGGACAGGCTTAAATTGACTTAATTTGTAAGTGTAGACGCACCCTTACTCTGTTGCTGCTGTGTCTATACAGCCATTTTAATCAGGTGATCAGAAACACTCAGCATGGATTCACAAAGGGCATATCATGCCAGACAGCCTGATTGCTTTATATGGTGAGGTAACTTGCTCTGTTGATGTGGGAAAAGTGGTGGCCATGATATACCTTGACTTTAGCAAATCTTTTCTTATGGTCTTCCACAATATTCTTCACAGCACATTTAAGAAGTAAGGGATAGATGAATGGACTATAAGTTGGATAGAAAGCTGACTAGATCATCAAGATCAATGAGTAGTGATCAATGACTAGATGTCTACTTGGCAGCTGGTATGACACAGAGTGCCCAAGGGGTCGGTTGTGGGGCTACTTTTCTTCATCATTTTAATTAATGATCAGGATTATGGGGTGGATTGCACCCCCACAAGTTTGCAGATGACATTAAGCTGTGGAGAGTGGAATATATGCTGGAGGGTAACGGTTGGATAATTATTACCTGGATGATTAGGAGGATTAGACCAAAAGAAATCTGATGAGTGGACAAGGACAAGTGCAGATTCCTACACTTAGGACAGAAGAAACCCATGTACTGCTAGAGGCTGAGGACCAACTATCTAAGTAGCAGTTCTATGGAAAAAGGCCTGAGGTTCTAGTGAACAAGAAGCTGGATATGAGTCAACAGCATGCCTTTACTGCCAAGAAAGCTAACAGCATATTGGATTGAATTATTTGGACCACTGCCAACAGATCAAGGGAAGTGATTATTCCCCTTTATTCTGCACTGGTGAGGACATGTGTCCAGTTCTTGACCCTCCACCCCAGACACACTGCTGCAGAAAGGATGTGGACAAATTGCAAAGAGTCCAGTGGATGGCAACAAAAATGAGTAAGGGCTAGGGTATGTGACTTATGAGGAGAGGCTGAGGGAATGGCTTGTTTCAGCTGCAGAAGAGAAGAGTGAGGGGGGGATTTGGTAGCAGCCTTTGACTACCTGAAAGGGGTTCTAGAGAATATGGAGCTAGGCTGTTCTCAATGGTAGGAGGTGACAGAACAAGGAACAATGCTCTCAAGTTGTAATGAGGGAGGTCTAGGTTAGACTTCAGGAAAATCTTTTTTCACTAGGAGAGTAATGAAGCAGAGAATGGGTTGTATAGTGAATTGGTGGAATCTCTATTCTTAGAGGTTTTAAGACTCAGCTTGACGATACTCTGAATGGGATGATTTAGTTGAGGTTGTTACTGCTTTGAGCAGGGGGTGAATTAGATCAGTGGTTTTCAAACTTTTTTCTTGGGACCCAGTTGAAAAAAAAAATCATGTATGCCCACATCCCAAAAATTACATCTTTGAGCAATTCATTCCAGTCTTTTGGCGGTGCCTGGAGAGGGTGCCATGCCTGAGGGTCTGTGACCCAGTACTGGGTTCTGATGCTAAGTTTGAAAATCACTGAATGAGATGATCTCTTGAGGTCCCTCTTACCCTATTATTCTGTGACTCTGTGATTGTGTGTGTGACAGACTAATGGGGGTAAATCTGCTGTCCATGAACTAATTCTTTGTGTACACACCCCATCAGACTCTCTCTTCAGCCAATTATTTTAAAATACTATTTGCCTACTGTTCAAACTGATGTGAAATTGGCTGTCAGACAGGTAAGACATGTTGTGATTGCTTAAATTAATTTGTCTTCCCTATGAGCTTGACAAAACTGAACAGATATAGCTAATAAAGTAATCTGACCAATCTATTTTTGATAAAAAGCAACATGGACAATCTGATTACATTACAGTGGATTTTATTATACAGTTCTGATTTTTTGCATTGGGCAGTTGGCTATCAGATAGTAGACCCTGTATAAAAATAGCAAAATAATTTGGTGCAAACACATAAATTATGTTTTGTGATAGTGTTCTTGCTGATCACAAATACTATAATTAGTCACTTCAGGATTGTTATTCTTTCTTGATACATTTATATATTTTTCAAGGCAAAATGTATTTTTCATAAAGAACTTTTTTTTAAAGTAAATTAAAGTAAATTTTTAAAGTAAATTTTTCAGTATAGCAATATTAAAATATACACTTTTAATTTTATTTTATTTCTTTTTTACTCACATAAAAATCAACAATTTTTACAGTTTGATTTATGAAAACTCCCTACTACAAACTAGATTATGCAAATAAATGAATAAAAGAAATAAATTGAGAAATAAATTTTTAAAAAGAAAATCCTATACTTTTAAAAAATATATTTTCATCATGATAACTGCTAACAGCTAAAGTAGAGATATATAATAGTGGTACTAATAATAGAGATCATTGTTAAAAGTATCCAAATTAAAAAACTTTCTGTTGACACATTTATTGCACAGAATCATTTTATATTTAAATCTTTGGGTTTTTTTTTCTAATTTAGGGATTTTATCAGCAAAAACAACGTTAGGAGAATTACATTAATAGGTTAATATTTCAAAAATTTACTTTCTCTGATTCAGTTTGTTCTTGAGGATATGAACAATGAGTTGACTTCAGAGGGACAACTCACATGCCTTAAGCTAAGCACATACATAAGTATTGGAAAGATCAGGCTAAATGTCCATATTCCAATTAAACAAAACTCCTGGTTAATTGAAAGATAGGTTATTACCCTGGGATTAAACTGACTGCAAATCCACTGCTGAGGAGCTTTTAAGAGCAGAAGATAAGCATTTCCCTACATATTTTTCTTCATAGATGAATGTAATGGGTCTTAAAAGGAATGATATTTGAACAATTCTTACCTATGTATTTATGATAAATATGAAAGTACTGTTAACCTCTGTCAGCCAATCATATTCTTCTAGTTGTTATATTTTCAATATTGTTGTACTTTCTTAGGTTTCTAAATATATTCTGATGACTAAATTATTACAAGGTTTTAACCCTGCATTTGAACCAGAGTTTTCATCCAATCCCCTTTCCAAAAACCTACCAATCTGAAATGTGAGCAGATAAGGCCCACTAATTAAATTTAATGTCATCGTCCGTCCCCCCCCCATCTCAATGAGAACTCATTTGCTGCTGGAATATGGACAATTCCTAATTTTTAAAAGGTTTGTCTTCTAAGAACCCTGACTTTGGGTGCACAAGACTCTAGAGGAATAGATTATTCAATCAATTTGTGATCAAATAACAACTTTCTCTCTCCTTAGGCAGTTTCCCAATCTGCTGACTTATTCAGTAGATTTAGAATGCTTTGTATATGAAAGCACAATCCGTTGCTAATGGAAGGCATTGTCACATATTTATCATTGTGACTTTATTACACAATCAAATAGGAGGAAGAGGTAGAATAGAAAGGCAAAAATATGATACACACATGGCCTTTGTTAATTTGTAAAAGTGGCAAGGCAAATGATGCAGAAAAATATGAAAAACAATATTGAATATTGTGGGAAATGGCAGTTAGAAATGGGGAAGGTCTTGAAAATAGAAGAATGATTTATATCTCCAGCAGGGTGGGTGGGTCACAATTGTCAAGCACACCTGTTTGCACCATAAAGTGGCACTCCAAGCTTCCTACCTCAGTTTCCTGCAACATCCTGTACCTTGTTTTGCTGAGTAAGTCTTCAAACAAGTGATCTCAAAGCACCCCAGGCCCTCCAGGGCACAGGAATCTTTCAAAACAAAGTCCCAAAAGTTACAAAACAAAGAAATCTTCCACCCAGAACACTCTACCTCCAGTTTTTTCTTCGATAAATAATTGACAATCATTATGCCTTAGATTCCCACCTAAGCCAGAGAGTTCTCTTTCTCTCACTATCTTCCTGGCTTAATCATTCCTTAATGTAACATCACTGTGGTTAGTCATGATCTTCAGATAGTTCCTAACCTTCCAACAGGCTGCTTGGAGTTTGGTACCTAAGATAGGTCAGCACTTGCAAAAAAGCAGAGAAAGAAAACATCTTCTTGTCTCCTTATAGCCAATACCCCAGTGGTTAGTGCACTTTCCTGGAATCATAGAATCACAGAAACTGGAAGGAATTATGAAAGGTCATCGAGTCCAGTCCCCTGCACTCATGGCATGACTAAATTTCATCTTAAACCCTCCCTGACGGGTGCTTATCTAGCTTGCTCTTAAAAATTTCCAATGATGGAAATACCATAACCTGCGTAGGCAACTTATTCTAGTGGTTAATCATCCTGACAGTTAGAATTTTTTTCCTAATGTCCAACCTAACCCTCCTTTGTTGTAATTTAAGTCCATTGCTTCTTGTCCTATCATCAGCCGTTAAGATTAACAATTTTTCTACCTCCTCCTCATGACAAACTTTTAGGCTATGTCCACACTGGCAAGTTAGTTCAAATTAAGGAAGCTTAATTCGAACTAACTAAAGCCATGGCTACACTAGGCTTTAATTAATTCAAATTAAGGGTTTCCTTAATTCGAACTAATAACTTCAAATAGGGTATTAGAAGTAAGGGTTAATTTGAACTAACTAGTTCGAATTAACCAATGTGGCCATGTTAGTTCGAACTAATTTCTTA
>ML686006.1:3200260-3261982 GCA_007922175.1 Pelusios castaneus | reverse complement strand
TTTCTTTCTTTCTTTCTTTCTTTCTTTCTTTCTTTCTTTCTTTCTTTAAGTTTCAAAATTTTATTCCAATTCAGGATGGGAAACTATTTTGAAATCATAAATAATTTGAGAAGGTGGAAAATATGATCACAACCAGATCTAGTATTTGGTGAAAGTGAAAACTAAGAGAGAATGTAAAAACAGAATATGTGTGACACTCTGTACCTTAAATAAGCATCCTGGATGCCAAGGCTATGTCTACACTTGAAAAGTTAAGTCGACTCTGTTAAGTTGAATTAACAAGCCAACTTAACTTTTCAAGTGTAGACAAGACTTTGTGGCTCCCCTCTGAGAAGGGACCCCCTTCCCAAGGAAGCGGGGGTCTCGACAAGAAGGGAGCCCGGCTTCTCTCTCCCCAGGACCCAAGCTGGTTCTGGCAAAGAGGGAGCCACAGCTCCTTTCTCGCCGGGACCCAAGGCTTCCTGGCAGAAGGGAGCCATGGGTCGGAACCAGGGCTCCCTTCTTGCCTGGACCCCCATGCGGGTCATAGGCTCCCTTCTCCCCAGACTCCCGTGGGTCCAGGCAAGAAGGAAGCTGCCGGTGCTCCAGCTGACAGGGGATCCCTGTAGGTTCCCTTATCAGCTGGATCGCCCGGCTAGCAGCTGCCAGTTCTCCGGCTGACAGGGGAACCTCTGGGGATCCCCAGTCCAGGGAGCACTGCTGCCTTCTTGCCCGGACCCCCGCAGCTTCTTTCGCCAGAATGGAGCCCCGCGGCTTCTTTCTTCCAGGGACCCGTGTGGGTCCCGGCAAAAAGGGAGCCACTGCTCCTTTCTGCCTGGGATCCCCACAGATCCCAGCAAAAAGGGAGGCATGGCTTCCTTCTGCCCGGGACCCACAGAGGGAAGCCACAGCTCCCTTTTTGCGGGGACCCACGCGGGTCCCAGGCAGAAAGGAGTCGCGGGGCTCCCTTCTTGCCGGGACCCACAGGGGTCCCGGACAGGAAGGAGCTGTGGGGATCCCAAGCTGGAAGGAGCTGCGGCTCCCAGGGAGAAAGGAGCCCCAGCTCCCTTCTTGCCTGGACCCATGATCCTGGGGAGAAAGGAGCCTGGCTTCCTTCTCCCCAGGACCGTGCCCTATGTTGACTTATAGAATAAGTTGACCTAGGGCGGCCACACCGTCTTTAGATTGACTTAACTATTCGACCTAAGAGTTAAGTCAACCTAAAGACCGGTAGTTATTAAGTCAACTTAGGAAGCTGCTTAAGTTGACTTAAGCCTCCTTAAGTTGATTTAAATTGCCAGGGTAGATGTAGCGCAAGTGATATGATTTTGATATGTTTTGTATAAAGTATGCCTTGTGAGATATCTTTGTAACAGTTTTGATATGGAAAACATCAATATCCGCCTCCCCTTAACACCTGGGAAAAAGGTCTGGAGGAAAATGACTTTAAACTCAATGAGTTTGGTCCCAGACTGGAAAAGAGAGTCTAGTCTGTCAAGGAATCATAACCTGTTTGTACCACCTATCATGGTACATTGCTTGATTCAAATTCTGCTTAGTTTGCAGAATTTGGACTGTGAATTTACTTTTGGTTTCTAGGTAACCACGTTTAATCTCTGCTGTTTACAATGACTTAAAATCCATCTTTCTGTAGTTAATAAATCTGTTTTATATTTTGCCTAAAACAATGTGTTTTTAGTGACGTGCTTTGGAAATCTCAGCTAAATTTACAAAGGCTAGTTGTGTGTGCATTCTAACTGAAGGAAGGACGAACTATGTCACAAAATTACACTAGTTGGGGTGTAAGTCTGGGGAGCAATAGGGGAATTGACTGGTGCCTCTCTATTAATGGTTTATGGATGACTGGGAGATAATTTATGTAACTTAGCTGGGTGTGTCCCTACCTGTGGATGTCTGTGTAATTATAGTCCCTGTCAAAATTTTGTATCCCTACATCAACATCACAACCAAGGAGTCCTGCACTTTGAAATATTAACAAATTTTTTTATTGCATGAGCTTTGGTGGGAGAAAATCCCACTTCATCAGATGCTTTGAAGATGGGGACTTTACAGAATGGGAGGAAATTAAATGAATAGAAGTGTATGACATAGGGCCATGTCAGGCTGTAACAGCAAATCAAAGTAGATGTTAAGATTCAATCACTGGGAAATGGCATATAGAGGAAGGTGAGGTCAAAACACCTGTTGTAATGGGAAAAAAAATCTGTAGTCCCTCTTTAACCCTGAAGCAACAAAGTCAAATTTACATATAAATTCCAGTTCTGCAGTTTCTCTTTCAAGCTGTGATTTGTTATTAATTTGTTTGAGTATATTTATTAACAAGTCATCAATGGAGTGAGCAGGTCAGATTACTTCAATTTAAATCAATTTGTTGAAGTAATCTGACCTGATGCGGTGAAATGTAATCATAGGATTTATTTTTCACTCCCATAGTGTAAGAGTGTTTTTTTTTTTTTTTTTTTTTTTTTTTTTTTTAAATGTAAGTTTCTCCACTCTGGCATCTGACAAAGTTGGACTTTGCCCATGAAAGCTCATGCGAAAAATAAATGTGTGAGTCTTTACAGTGCCAGACTCCTCTTTTGTTTTGCTGAACTAGACTAACATTGCTACCCCTTTGCAACTTGTCTGCATAGACAAGTAAGTTTGCTCTGGATGCACCCATTCTCTCCAAAATAGGGGCATAATCAGAGTGACAATGTGATCATTTTCCTTCAGAACACACACAACAAGAAACATGAGCAGACAGAAACTTGTGTGTTTAGTTTAGTTAGTTTTTGTCTTTTTTCCAGCATGGAGGTAAGTACCAACACTGCTATCTATCCTCTATCTATTAAATGACTACATATGGTAATTGACAGCTCAAAAAGCTATTTATATAAAAAGTTTTCAAACATCAGTCACAAAACTACATTATTTTTCTTATTTCTTTGTTCTGGAATCATATGTATAACTGTAGACTATTGTGTGTAAATTACCTAAAACAACTTTTTTCTGAATCGTCATGTGAGGAACAAGGATACTATGGAATTGATAGCATTATTCTCTTTTCTCATGCTATTATATCATTTGCTCTAAAATTATGATCAGTTATGATCTGCCTGTCAGTTATGATGTTATATATATTACCTGGTAAATTGCTATACTTTACACTATTAGTTTACTATATAGTGTAACATAGTTTTAGCCATATCACAGATTATCATGATGTAGAGTTTATATAACCTACCATAAAACAGAAACCTCTATGGACCAATTTGTGAGGTACTTTACTCCATTTTTACTCAGACAAACTGATTGATAAAATAATACTGACTAGATGTAAGTCCATATAATTCAGGATTTTGCTTTATGTATTTTGGATTATACTTCCTTGTTAAAAACAGCTTGTGTTCACAATGTTCTTTTTTTGGGGGGTGGAGGTGGTGTCAAAATTTATTAAGAGGTAAAAGTGCAAAAATATATCACTGACAGTGAATTTATGGACTATTAAACCATATCCATTTCTCTTTGCGGTAAATGAGAGAACTGAAATTTATAGTAGCATGGAAGCCTCTTTCCTTTCATAAATTATTTATATTCAAGAAATTAAAACAACAGATAAGGGAGGAACTTGGAAGATAAAACAAAAGGAACTGACCAGAAAGAAAACAGCTTATTTTAATAAACTTCACACACACACTTTGCACATTTGTTACAAAACAAAACAAATAAAAAACATCACTACCACGCACATTCTGTTAGGTTGGCCTAGTAACATCAATACCTAAGAACTATTAGGTGAAAGATACATTAAAAATATTAACCGTTATATGAATTACAAATGTGACTAACTCAGAAAGTCTGAATTCACAAGCACTGAAAAAGTATTTCTCCTGGTTCTTAAGAATAATATATAAAATCAGGTTATCATGCATAGATGTAATTCTCAATCTGAAACTAAAAGCTTTGAAATAAACAAGTAGCATGAAATCAAGAATGTATTACTATTTGTTCATGAGTTTGAAAGCACTTTATTTACTGTAATATGTACTTATAATTATAAATTGCAATTTAAATGGTAATTGTTTCCACGCTGAGAAAAGAAACAAGATATTTTGGATATAAAATAGCATCTTGAATTATTAGTAGTACAATATCACAGTTAAAGGAAAACTATACCCTGCTCCTATACCCTGCCCCTCTCCCTGTCCTGCTCAGCCCCCATTGTACCCTGGTACAATGGGGCAAATGCTGAGCCCCCTAGCACTTTGAAAGGGGTACCCCCCTGCCACCATGGACCAGTCCCAAGTCCACCTAGCTCCTACAAGTCAACTTATGCATCCAGTGTGGACTCTCTAAGTCGATATGGCAAGGTCCACTTTAAGTTGACCTAATTTTTTAGTGTGGACATGCTAAGTCAACTTAGCAAAGTCGACTTATTTGGCCAAGTGTAGATATAGCCTATGAGAACATACTTATTGAGCTGATCCACAAAGCCAACTAGCACTCCACATTCATATTCTTTCTAATAACCACATCTACATCCGCACTTAGATGAACGTGGCACCTAAATGAAATTATCCAACATAATGCTTTGTGCTAATCTTTGATTTCTAACTGTACAACCTTCTTGATGTGACCTCTCTCTCCCTATTGTCAGATTACCCTGTTATTAAACCATATTCAATATTACTTTAGAGACTCAATTCACTGACCAAAGCGTCACATAAAGGTTTGGCTTTTCCCAAAGTATCTTCTCCAGTTCCTTCAGGTTTCTCCTACCAGATGCTCCTTCCACCTGCTTGTTGAACACAGGCTTCCTGAATCCTTCCCCTTACTCCAACTTTGCTTCTGTAGTTGAGCAGGCTCCCTCCTGTAGCAGTAATCCCAAACTGTCACATGAAACTATGTCACTTGACCCAGCCCGAATCAGGCTTACCCAGATCCCAGAAACAGGGTGCTCGGTCATACAGAAATGTCCTAGGACAAATGACCTGCAAGCACTGATACACATGCTTAATTTAAGGACATGAATACTCCAAATTGGCACCAACAGGACTACTCCCATGACAAGGGAACTGGTGTATTCTCTGTCATATGCAGTCGTTAGGTCAAGACTGAATGTCTTTCTAAAAACAGCTATTGCTGAAACAGAAGTTATTGTCTTGGTGCAAAAATTATTAGGTGACCTTCTTTGCCTATGCAGGAAGTCATAGTAGATTATCTTAATGTTCCCTTATGGTATTAAAACTTAGGAATCTATGAATGAATGCCAAAAGTAAACAAAATCAAACAAAATCATAAATGTTTGCAAAATTCAGGTCTCATATTGTAAATTCTTTAGAGAAAGTATCAAGATTTCTTTCTATTATAGGTGAAAGTTACCATATTCTTGCACCACTAGAAATCTTAATAACAATGCTTGCATTTAAACAAAGCATATCTAATTACTTATACATATTAAAGGATTTTGGGAGACTTTTGCTTTGCTCTGGATAAGGAAATAAATCAAGGAGTGTGATTTTCATTAAGTATATATTTAGCTTCTTACTTAATTATGTGCATAGTGCTTGCAAAAATGTCATGAAGGAATTGCTGGAGTTATTATATTCTCTCTCTCAGGGCCCATTATATGGCTAAAAAAGAGTATTTTGGCAGACAGAGGTGACATAACTTTGATTGCTGAGAGAAGATTCATTTCACTAAAATGTAATGTGGGTTGCTTAAAGATAGGAATTTTATTAATGAATTTGAGAAGTACAGGAGGTGGGGCAGTGGAACCAGACCTAAGGAAAGACTTCAACTGCAGAGAAGATTCCTAGAACTAATGAACTGAGAGTTACAATAGTGTTGCATATATAATGAAAGATTTAAATGAGCAGCTGATTTTGAATTGTGCATGTGTATGGAGGGACCTTCTTCTTGTGACTGTGCAATCACAATATGCTTAGAGATACTTTTGCATACACCTCTCAGGTAAAAATGTTCAGGTGTTCAATTCAGGTGAAAGGAAAAAAAGTTAATTAAATAAGTCAGTCAGTCTGTTCATCAGTTAGAGATTTATTTTCCTTTAAAATTCCATTCTAAATTCTATTCTAAGCAAATTCTATTGTATTCTAAGCAAATTTGTAAAAAAATCCATTGGATTCCATGGTTATTGTCTCTCTTTGATCTTCTGGGCAAATTTGTTCAGTTTAGAAGTTGAAAGAATTTTTTCCCTAACTTCCAGTCCAGCAAATTCAATCTCAGATCTATAAATCAAGCTGGGTTATTTCTGACTCATGAATTGTCACCCTATACAAGCCAAAAACTTAGAGTAGAAGTTGATCCTTACACTTTGAATACACTTTTTTTCTACACTTACAAGTCATCTGGTTCCAAGAGAGGGGAGAATATTGACACAACAAAATAGAAAGAAAGAAAGAAAGAAAGAAAGAAAGAAAGAAAGAAAGAAAGAAAAAGAAAATTCATAGGAAAAAAATGATTGTTCCTTTGAGACAGTGATGCTGAAAAGGGAGAAGAGATATCAGAACAGATTATCTCTATAAGGACACTTAAAAGACATAGTTAGTGTTCCCACACCATGGATCTAACAGCATTTAGGAAGGATATGGTAAAGGGTCCTACTCCTGCTGATTCCAGACATGTCTTTTCCAGTCCCTTTAGTGCTCCTGCGGCCTTTTATCCTATTCTTGCTAATTGTCTGTAGCTTTAAGACTGTTCCCTAAACAATTTCATCAATGGGAGAGGTCTCTTTCACCCTCTCCTCTCTTTAGTGTTCTCACCCAAGGCCAGCCACAATAAAAACAAGTATATAAGGTTAAAAACTTACAGCTATATTCAAGCATTAGCAGAAGCAGCAAGACCTAGGAATGCCTTTCTAGCCTTCAGCTGTAGAGAAGACTGTTGCTTTTCCTTTCAAATATATACTTTCATCACCTGAAGACTAAACATATGTAGACCATAAAACGTAGAGTTTATTGAAGAGCTACATGGAAGCTTCAGAGTCCTGACCCTAATAATTGAAGTCCCCAAAAGCTAAACCAAGCTACTTCTCAGATTGCCATACTTTCCAGGTCTTACAAGTAAAACTGTGCTCCAGGGACAAACTGAAGCCACTGGTGAAATTGTGAAGGACAGGACATTCTCATTAGTTCCTTTGCAATAGAATTTTTAACATTTAGATCAGGATAACCACATATAATTAGCACGGTGAAAACTTTTCAAGATGAAACAAGAAAGCCCTGTATTCTTCTTTTTTTTAATAATAATTATGTAATGTTATACTTTTTGTGTTTCCATCTTCCAGACTACCTTTTTTGTAAAAACAGGTTACCAGGATGAGCAATAATCATCAGAATGGACTATAAAATGGCAAAAGTGATTCAAGATTCTCAGGAGATATGACTGAATTTATAGGTCTCTATTTCAATATAAGGAGCTTGAAAATATCAAATTTTAAAGAAAAATATATCTTAAAGAAGAAGAAAGAAGTATGATAGATAGATAGATAGATAGATAGATAGATAGATAGATAGATAGATAGATAGATAGATAATTTATATTTTAATTAATTGGCCGGATCAGTATTTGCTTACAAATGAAGTAAATCAGGCACAAAATCAATTTTTTTTTCAGACCACATTAAGCTTCAATCTTCTTTCACTTCATCGAAGCATTCGGTTACATATAAACTGGATTTTTTAATTTATTTTTTTTTAAGTTTAACATTGTGATGTTAATGCATAATTTGATTCTGAAACACTCCTAATTAGTCTTCTTCACTGATAACAGATAAAACATGTTTTATTAGGCAGGTAAAAATTCCAAATATTGTCTTCATTTAATCTGCACTCCTGGGTAAGGAATGATAAAATTGTTCATATCATTAAAATTATACCACTTTGATGGATATCTAATAAAGAAAACTGTATAACACTTAGAAATTCAGATCAGTTAAAAATGTTTTTAAACATTATTTTACCAAAGTCATATATCACTCTAAGTGACATAATTTAGAATAACAGCACTTTTTAAAAACCTGAGAGGCATGATACAACTTGACATCAAATTCTAAAGAAAAATGTGCTTGCTAATTTATATTACTGTATTGAATGGTGATCAAATAATCAGAGGAACTTCAATGTAGTATAGCAGCATGGCTTAGCAAATGAAGTGCTAGAATGAGGGGTGTCAAACTCATTTGCTATAGTGGGCAAGATTTAAATGTACTTCAAGTGGGCCGTTCATATCATAAATCAAAATACTACAGCACTCTTGTGGCATCGCAGAGAGCTGTGTATGTGAAACTGCATTCCTTGATACCACTCTCTCTGTCTCTGTTAAGGAGAGAGTGTGGTCTCGTGGAGTGCTACCTTACATACCCAGCAATCCATGATATTGCGAAACCTGACAGTCTCATGGCATTGCAGAATGCTGAGTATGTGAGACTACCCTCTCTCTCTCTCTCTCTCTCTCTCTCTCTCTCTCTCTCAGAGAGAGAGTGTGGTCTTACTGAGTACCGTTGCAGGCCCAATGGAAGAAGTTAATGGGCCGCATGTTTGACACCTCTGTGCGAGACAGACATTCAGAAAACCTAAGTGCTCTTCCTGACTCCACCACTAAGTGCTGTGTGACCATAACCAAGTCCCTTTACCACTGTGTGACTCTTTCCTCTACTACTCTTTGTCTTGACTATTTAGACTGCAAACTCTTTGGGACAGGGCTGTTTGTTACGATGTGTCTATCCATTCCCGAGCACAAGAGAGCACTGATCTTGCTTTAACTGCTATTGTTCTACAAACAAATAATCAGAAGCAGTGCTTTTTTTCGGCCGGAACGCACCGGAACGGCGTTCCGGCACCTTTTTTTCCCCGCCGGTGCTCCCTCCCAGCTGTGCAGGCTGGGCCGGGCTGGGGAGATTTAAATCTCCCGCCCTGAGCATGCGCAGTTACAGCGTGCTCAGGGCGGGAGCGGACTGGCTGGCAGCAGCTCTGCCGGCCGTCCCTGTGGTTCCCAGCCCCCGGCCAGGTAAGGGGGCTGGAGGGAGGCCTGGAGAGGGGTGGGGGGACAAGGAGACGGGCCGGGTTAGAGGGGTGGGGGTGGGGACAAGGAGACGGCCCGGGTTAGAGGGGTGGGGACAAGGAGGGACCCCCGCGCAGGCCGGCAGCCCCCACCGCCCCCTCCAGACCCCCGGGGCTGCTTCCTTTCTCTTCTTTCTCTTCCTCTTCCTTTCCTTCCTTTCCTTTTTTTCCCCTCTTCTTTGTCTTCCTCTTCCCTGCCTTTCTTTCTCTTCCTCTTCCTTTCCTTCCTTTCTCTTCTTTCTTCCTTTCCTTTTTTTCTCTTTCTCTTCTTTGTCTTCCTCTTCCCTGCCTTCCTTTCTCTTCTTTCTTCCTTTCCTTTTTTTCTTTTTTTCTTTGTCTCCTCCTTCCTTCTCTTTTTTCTTTCTCTCCCTTCTTTTTTAAAACTTTTTAAAAATTAATTTTAAATAAAAACCTTTCTTAAAATTAGATTTCAATTCCAAATTCATTCCAATTAAATTAAACACAATTAATTAATTAATTCTATTTACAGTCACTTTATCTTCAATTAATGCCTATAATTTCTGTCTTGTGAGTTTTCCCCAAAAAATTATTCTGAAAAAGTTTTTCACATGGCTTGAAAATTTTGCACACAAGCCACCAAACCTAGAGGGAACATTGGCTACTAGTTGCGTACACAACAGCAGGCCAGCAGGCTAACATCGGTCAGTCCCACACTCTGGGCCTGGCCGGAGCCCACAGCACCAACAAAAAGTGTGTGGATGCATTACTGCCTGCCACCCAGTACCCAGAAACACAGGCCAGCAGCAGACGTGATAGCTACGCATTCACGTTTTTTTCTAATTATAATACGGCCCCCCAACAGTCTGAGGGACCGTGAACTGGCCCCCTATTTAAAAAGTGTGAGGACCCCTGCTGTAAGACCTCACAGGCTGTCTTTCAGTATATTAGCGGCCTGCATAGTTAATAAAACTTAACAGTTTTTACCTTGTATTTTTATTTCTTTGATATATTCAAAAATTTACTGTTTACTGCACTATTTTCAGTGTTATTTCTTTATGACACGACGGACATCAATAGGAGTTCCGGTACCTTTTTTTTTAGAAAAAAAGCACTGATCAGAAGTGAAAAGAACTTTGGCCAAATGTGTCATACATGGGTGCCTGAAATTTGGCATTAATACTCATATATAAGAAGCTTGGTAAGTGTCTTGATTTTCAAAGGTGTTGAGCAACTACTGCTCCTTTTTACATCTATTCAACTACTCAGAAGAGCACAAACAAAAGCTTTATGTAAAGCTCTCAAATTTATTTGTGGGCAGGCAAACTTTAGTTAAAGTATGTTATCTCTTTCCATTTATCCCTCCAGGCCACCTAATACATCAGGGTGACTTGAGGCACTCACTTTAATTACCTCAAGAAAAATTATATCTGCCTTTGAGAGTCAATAACCCACTAAAACATCATCTACTTAATATTTGTTTCCAAAGTATTTTCAAAATGAAGTTCTATAAAAAGTACTCATATTTAATTTTAGTTTTTGTTTGTTTTAATTCCTTAAATCACATTGCAGAAAGAATACTTCTGTGATAAGTGACTATAAAAATGGCAATGATATGTTCCATATATATTTCCACTAAATTATTGCAGATAGCATTTGCTCATGTAGCAAGAAAAAAAAGACTTTTTCCCCCCCTCTCTGCTAGTCCTGCATATATAATTTGGGAATGAAAATCAAGCTCTGGCCTTGCTGGGAAATGTATCATTACTAATAAAAAATATTCAAGATTCAGAGGGCCAGATATTGAACTAAAGAAACATTGGTTCACTCCACGGTCTCAACTTCCTGTATTCTCAATGATTCATGTCCACCCTGTTGTCTTTTCAGTTAAACATATGCTTCAATAGAATTAAAGACAAAATTTGGTCTTTCAACCAATGATTACATTCCAGGTCAAGGTCCCTTAACTGTGTTGATTGTTTTGTAATGGCTCATAGAGCAGCTTTTGTCATCAAAGAAGAAAAGAGCATAAAAAAGAGGTAAACAGACACGACACATGACATGGCATTTTAGGACCTGGAAAGTAATCTTTAATATTTGGAAAAGTGTCCTTTAATACACAGGCAAACAGCCTTTGGGTGTTTTGAAAATATACTAAAATTATCTAAGAGGAACTTAAAATGTTCCAGACACTTGAATAAATAATAATAACAATAATAATTCATAAAGAATATGATAGGTACCATGGTAACAGGTAGTTTCTAAGAACAATAAGATAAAGGTGAATGTGGTCAGAGTATGCTGTCTCTCCCTCCCATTTTCTAACAACCTACTTGTGATAAGGAAATACGCGTTGCTACAAGTGTCGGTGACAAGAGATTACATAAATATGAGACAATCTGATTGCGGAGTGAGCACCTCTTTAAGAGTGAAGACTGACTTCATCCTGTACTAAAGGAAGGTGCAGAACAGAATGCCCCCTTCAGAGCAGAACCTTGACTGGCCAGCAAGATTCACCTGGAGATTGTAACATCATTTGTTGGTCTATAGCTTTACTTTTCTATTAATTTATCATGTATCTAATCCGTGTTTAGCAATTGTACAATAGATCAATAAACTATAGCCTCTAAATTAGATGGCTGTGCCGTGCTCTCTCTCTTGAAACCCTTAATTCATATCTGAACTTTGTAAACCTAAGTCAATAAGCTTCAGGAGAGAAGAACTGATGGTTGTTCTCAGGGAGCCCTCTGAACTGAAAAACTGAGAAATGTTTTTCCTCAGGGAGCCCTCAGGAGTGGGGAAACTGAGGAAAAACCACCTGACCTTTATTCAATGAGCCATAAGGAAAGGGAATCTGATGGGTCAATTCAATGAGCTCCCAAGAAGGGGAATTTGAATTGCAGACGGTGAACTCTTAGGGAAAGGTAATCTGACCTGCTGACCCAAAGGATCAGGGTAGCACTAATGTGCTGAAGAAAGTAACAAAAAAAGTAGTTAAAACTCATTTTTGTCATTATGGTGAACTGATATGACTCTGAATACATACATGGAATAAATCAGTGAAGGAGTCTCTTTACATATTCAGATTACAGTGTCAAGCAGCGTTTTAACTCTGAAAAGTAAGAACAGTCAAATCTCAGGGGATTTGAGATTCAAGTTTATTAATTCTTTAAACTATTATATAAATCCCTCCCTAGCCCCCAAAGATGATTCCATTAAAAGAACACACACACAAAAAGCCCACACACTTCTATCTAAAGAGAAATGTGCATCAAATATTGGGAATAGAAAATCCATTCCACTGCAAAAAGTAGTCTAGGTCTGCTTAAGTTTATTAAGTTAAATGGGTCTATTTTTTTTGTATTTTTTGCTGCCTTTTTTCAGTCTGTTATCTTTCACTCTGCCCATTCTACTCCCCTTTTCACCACACCATTTAATGGATTTTTGGTCTGCTTCATATCTTCTGCTGTTTACAGAGTCTCTTTTGAGAAGAACAGAAACTTAATATTTGAACTATAATGTCAAGTGGCTATGTCTACACTTGTAAATTTAAGTTGACTTTAGCTAAGTCGACTTAACTAAGTCGACTTAGCATGTCCACACTTAAATTTAAAGTTGACTTAGGGAGGAGCTTACAAAGTCGACCTAGAGCATCCACACTGGATGCCTAGGTCGACTTCTAGGGGCTAGGGGGACCTTGGGCAGGTCCACTGTGGCAGGGGGGGCACCCCTTGCTTAGTGCCAGGGGGCTCAGCCTTTCCCCATTGTACCTGAGTACAATGGGGCAAAGGGGGACAGGACCCTAGCAGGGTATAGGGGCAGGGTGGGCTTTGGGGGGGGGGGCATGCCAGGCTCCCTCTGTGCCCCCCCCCGGCAGGGAGTGCAGTGGGGGAGTCCTGGAGAGGCCTAAATTGACTTTAAGTCAACTTAGGGCTACTCCAGGTCTACACTGGCTTAAGTCAACATTAGGAAGTTGACTTAAGCCTAAAGTCGAATTAAAAGGAAGTTTAATAAAGTCAATTTAATTTTCATTAAGTCGACTTTATTTTCCTTAAGGAATTTCTTAAGTTGACTAAATGAAAGCCTAGTGTGGATGTGGCTTAATTTAAGTCAATTTAAGCCTCCTTAAGTCGACTTAAATTGCCAATGTAGACATAGCCTGTGAGAGAAGACTGAGTAGGGTCTAAATGAATAATTTGATTACCCAATCCACAGAAGTGAAGGTTGAGATTTTCCCTCCCCCGAGAGAAGCAAGATCCAGTGTAGGACACTGAGAACTCAAGTGTCCTTGCTGTCTTTCATTCTTTACAGCTTTCCTGATTATGATTCAGCAGCATCCTAAATTAGGTATGTTAACATTGCCTCTCAAGGAAAATACCATAGCTAAAAGCAGCATACTTGACACACAGCAAATCCAGATTTTTTTAGCTTTTTTTACACCAAAGGGTACATGATATAATGTAATGTTTAAAAAACAAAACAAAGAAGTGCTGTTCTTATAGTAGTCCACTGAAAATTATCTTTTTAAAAGTTACTTCCCAGTTTTATGGAAGGAATCAGAAGGTTATTAGATGCTCCTGTGTAGGAAAGAGGAAAGAAAACATTCAAGAGGAACTGATGTTTACTCTAATTATGTTTATTTTGAAACAACACAACAGCTGAAGAACTTGCTTTTTGGTGAGGGGGAGGGGGGGACGACCATGATCTAGGAAGACTAATCTCTTAAAACAGTTAAGCAAAATATTTGACAATTTGGAGGCAGTTGTTTGCAGGAAACGACTAAGTCATTGTCTGTGTATAATTAAAAGACATCAGAGCAAGTGTATTGATATGGAAGTAGACACATTCTTTTATAGTGATGAATTACTTAACTTTTCATTGTTATTCCCTTTGGCACAATGAGGAAAGATTTATGTAGACGTGTGACTATCTTGTGCAACTCTTTTACTGTGACAAGGTAAAGAATGGCTTATTCTATATCTGGCTCAGTTTTTGTGCTTGATGGATTGGGCCTTTCCAATGGAAGCTATATCTAGCTTTATCCTTCTCAGGGTAAAAAAGTCAGAACTTGTTGCCCTTGTGGAGGCCTTTTATTTCTCTTTGTGGTAGAAGTCTGTTACTTTTAGTGTGTAGGTGGAATTTTGGGAAAACTATTTAGATCATATAATTAGATGTTAGTTGGTGAGTGTCCAAAGAACTGCCAACAAGAATATTGCTAATATTTTATAGGTTTCTTTGTCCAATACATCTTAAGCAAAGAACATGATATCACTAAATCAGGGGCAAATTTTGTTGTAAAGAACAATGATGAAAGAAAATTCATGTCAAACTCGTCAATATCATGAAACTTGCCAAGAGAGTCCAAAGTAAGTACTAAATGTAGGATTCAGAAACATTTATCATAAAACATATTAGGCAGGAAATAGAAGTAGGACTTCCCAGTCAAAGAAAATGTACAAAGCCTGAGAAACATAAGTGGAATAAATAAAATTTTCAATGCAAGTAATTATACTGGTGATGAATAAAATGAAGAAATGCATGCCAACACTTTAAACTAATTTGTTACCTTCACAACATCCATTGGCAAAGAGTTCCATAGGGTGACTGAGCTGTCCTCTACTACTGCAAAGAGTTCCATAGGGTGACTGTGCTATCCACTATCCTCTACTAAAAACAGACACTGAGGTCCTGAATTATAAATATTTAATAAGGTCACAAATATGAAGATCCAAAGAAAGAGGAGTTTGCTGAGCTGACTGAGAAATTAAAAAAAAAAAAAATACCACTAACTCTAGCAGGTTCCTAATGATTAAAAAATCTTCAGGGGAAAATGAGAAGTGTGCTTCCTTGCAGATAAATTATAGCACTATCAAAGTCCCTTATTAAAATAAATGAATAAAACAACGTTGAAATGAGTAAGCTAACTAATATGGCTGATAATAAAACAAATATGATAAGGAAGAATGTGTTGTAGATATTAATGTTAATCAGTAACATTTGGAAGGATATTTGTTTTTGGTTTTGTTTTCCCCTTTCTAGAAAATTTATTACTAAAAAGAGTATGTTTCTTTTTTGTGTGTGGAAAAATTAAAAAATAATACACAGAATATATCAAAACAGAATTGCTAGGTGACTATGAGCATGTCTTCTCTTATGAAACCTTCATAGCATGAGTGGCAAGAATGTTGTTTGTGTTGTGTTGTGATCTGGGAAGAGGTTTGTATATTTGGTGATGGCTTATTACTACCCTGTACTAGCACCATTTTCATCCCACTACCAATTGTATGGCTAGTGTTAGCTTGATACAGCTTTATCTTCATATAATCCTATTTAGGCCCCTTGCTTCCAATGCCCTGCATAGTGTTTGCAAGGATAAAACGATTTAATGTGGGGTTGTTTTATTAATTTTTGTTCATTTACAAAAAAAGTTTTGCTCTGCATTAGGGATAGAATATTTAAATTTCCAAATCCAAATCATTTAAACACTTGCTTAAATTCATGTCTTTGAAGCTATCACTTCAGCACTGTGAAAAACAAAGAAAAGGAATCTAGTGGCACTTAAAGACTAACAAATTTATTTATTGCATGAGTTTTCATGGGAGAAAATCCCACTTGGTCAGATGCTTGAAGATGGAGAACTACAGATTAATTGGAGGAAAATAAATGGAGGGAAGCATAAGTAATAGAATCAGGTCAGACTGTTACAGCAAATCAGTTTAGTTGTTTAGATTCGAACAGTGGAGAACAGAGTATTAGAGGGAGATAAGGGGAAAAGGAAAGCAAAATTACAGTTGTAATGAGAAAAGAAACAGTAATCCATATTTAACTCTAAATTGACGGTCTCTTAACTTAATTTGAACTAGCAAAATTTAGTTCGAACTAAGCAAGTGCCATTCATGGCATTTGCTTAGTTCAAATTAGCGAATTGCATTGAGTTTAATGGGCCGGTTAGTTCAAACTAAGCAATTAGTGTGAACTAACATGGCCACATTGGTTAATTCAAACTAATTTGTTCAAATTAACCCTTAGTTCGAATAGCATATTCGAATTTATTAGTTCGAATTAAGGAAGCCCTTAATTGGAACTAATGAAAGCCTAGTGTAGCCGTGGCTTAAGTTACTTCGAATTAAGCTTCCTTAATTCGAACTAACTTGCCAGTGTAAACATAGCCCATGAGCCTAAGCATGCTTATTAACAGAATATTAATGGCATGATCAGGAAGGCTAAAGTGTTCCCTATTGCTTTTTTAATGTTGTTATTTCTGATGTCAGATTTGTGACAATTTATTCTTTTGCACAGAGACTGTCCTGTTTGTACAATGTAAAAGGGGGGCAGACATTTCTGGCACATGATGGCATAAATCACATTGGTGGATGAGCAGGTGAATGAGCCCTTAATGGTGTAGCTGGCTTGATAAGGTCTTATGATGGTGTCTTCCATGTAGCTATGTGGGCAAAGTTGGCAATAGGGTTTGTGCAATAGGGAGTTGGCAATGTGCTAGGAAAAAGGAAGTTACAGACCCAGTAAGAGAACATGCACAGAATTTTCCACGTCATTATTTTTCAGAAGGCAAGGGATGGAAAGAATTATGCAAGAGAACAGACTTCAGACAGGAACATCATGTTCCCATGGGAGCAACCTTTACTTTTTCTTTCCATAGCTGAGCACTCATTGTCTCTGATATGTAGTGTTGTTTGAATTTAGTCTATAAAAATCTATGCTTTCTTGAGGACAGACTGCTGCATGCATCGCTTTCCTATTTGTTGTGTTGTGCATGTGCTAAGGGCACCAGGTAAATGTAGTTTCACTATAAGATAGAAATAGAATCTTTCTCTTTACTTGCATTTTGTAAAAAAAATTACAGTATTACCAATTCATTTCAATACTTTTTTTATTGCACTAAGTTTTACTACGTGAATTCAGAAAAGTACATATTTCTATAAAAATTTTCATCTGCAAACTACGTATGGGACTAAAATGTTGATACTGGCTGTTTCACACAAAGCCTGAAAAAAAGAGAATTTACAGTACTGGTAGAGATTAGGTGTTACTGAATTTTGTTCACCACAAAAACTAATAGAGTTGCCCAGAAAAAGGAGGTCAGAGCTGGATGATAAATTGAGTAGTTGCTGAGATTTCTTGAGAAATATTCAAACAAGTACAGACCGAAAGGTGCCTTGTGCTTCCCAAGATCAGGTGATTGAGTCTTAGTTATATTCAGCCTCTGTCTGTGACCTAACTACATGCACTACTCTGCGCACTTTCCTACACCTCTTTCCATCCCCACCCCAAGAAGTATCTACTGTCTCCTAACAAAACAGTTAAAGTTCAGACTGCTGAAATCATGTGGACTTTTGGCACATCCACTGGTTCTCCTGTTACTGCATATGTTTCTTGTGACTGCTGGAAGTTCATTCTGCTATCTCTCCCTTTCCAGGGAGAAAGGGTCATACATAATAATATATTTATCTACTGTCTTATATTTTGAAGTATATAAAAACTGCTGTCTTTCTTTCAGATATCAAGGGTTGGTGAAGTTTTCATATAAATTGCCTTCAAGGATTATTTATTTACTTATTTATGTAGCAAACAGAACAAGTAGAGATGGGGGGGGGGGTTCTTTTCCAACCAAATAATGATGGTTTGGGTTGACGAAGCACTTTGCTAATTTGTGTTAATTTCATCCTTAAAAAAAAAAAAAAAACCTGAGCCATTTGATATTTCTGAAATGAAACAGCTTAATTTTTTGGCCTTGATACATGGGGGACATAAGCCCCATTCACAAATCCAGGAGGAGGAATAGCCAGCTAATTAGAGCACTCACCTCAGCTTTGAACCCATGCTGTGGAGCACAGATTTCAACCCAGGTCATCTTCCCAAGGGGGCTGCTCTATCTAGTAGAGTAGTTAGTCTGGAGTAGAGCTCACTCTCTTTCCTGTTGATGCTGTTTCTTTTTAATTTGGACAGAAAGTAAGTTAGAATGACCCTATTGCCTGTGGGTAACATACTCACTTGGGAGGGGGTGAAGGTCACTTTTGTCCCAGTCCCTTGTTCCAATTCACAGTTATGTATGCAAAGAAGAAGCTCATATGATAAATAAATGTGTTAGTCTTTAAAAGTGCCACAGACCTCCTTGTTTGTTTGGCTGACCTAGAGTATGATGGCTACCCCTTTGAAACCTTCAAGAGGAGATATTTAGAGACCCCTGTAGCAAAATAACCTATAATCTGGAGGTCCGGCCACATGCCTATTCAAAAAAGGAGGACAAGGGGAATGGGTTCAAGTCCCTCCTCTGGAAGGCAGTTTTGCATATGAGTCTGTCATATTGCAGGTGAATGTACTAGCTATTAGGTGTAAGGGGGGCATCTCATCCTCTGTTTGTGAATGGTACCAATGTACTCATGTGAATCTAGCTCTTCATTTCCAATTGTCCTTTGATTTTCTTCAAAATACTCAACATCAAAGCAAAACATTTTGTTCCAGGTCAAACAAACACAATGTTTTTTTTCAGAACTGCCAGTGAACTGAAAAATCAATTGTTCACACAGCTCTAAAGACAAATGCTGTGATATCATAACTGTAAGAATGGACCTGTTAGTGGAAACTGTTTTATATCTGGAGACCATCAAAAAGAACCTTGCTGGTACAGCACTCCACTTATTCCTTAAGCCCACAAAACATAACGTGACAAAATGTTTGTTTTAGGTCTGTGGGAAAAGGCTGAAAAAGATCTCCAGATGAAAGCTAATATCACAAATTTACAAAGGTGAGAGATCCATCATAGTATGAATGCATTTGCATCTTACCTTTTCCCCAATGCTGATCATTAAGGCTGCATGAGCATTCTTATTATAAATCTCTTAGAATTCAAATAATCAGTCTGATCGTCTTTTCTCTTACAGGTAACAAAAGTACAGGTAAGATTTAATCAAGAAAACAACTAGAAGACATAGAAGTAAAAAGATTTTCTTCCCCTTTTAGAGGTTCTCTGACATTAAAAATGTCATGTTAATATGAATTATTGCTGGCAAGTGCAGTGTAGTAAATTACTTATGCAACACATACAAACCAACCAAACAAACAAACAAAAAACCCACAACAAAAGAACCAACAGCATAGCATTGAGTATCCTTTTTACTATGGAAGAAGCTGGAGCTCTTCATATTAGAGTTGATACTTTTTGCCATTTTTAATGAACTGAAGTAAAATATTTACCATTTCCACTAATGGGAATAGGCTTTTATATATTAAAATAGTGTAAAGAAACATAAATGTTTTGTGGAATTTAAGAATGTTTTACCTTGAATCATTAATATATAATTGCAAATTATGATTAATTTTTAATGTAAAACTATACTTACCCAGAATTTAGATAATTTTATACAATTTGATTAATGCAACTGATAGTTATTTTAAGCAATTTTTAATTTTTTTTGTCAACTTTAATTTTTAAAATTGCAGGACTTTGAGGGGGCAATAGGATCATTTTAATTATAATAGACAGTGAGTTTCAACAAGTTAATGCTTTATAACCATTAAAATACAAATTTTCAACACAAGTCAAAATATACAAAGTAAATATATTTACATCAAACTTATTAAACATTTTGTTTCTTAATTTACTTATTTAGTGTTTGATTACTAATGATAGGAAGATTTTTACATTACATTGTGTGTATGGTGAATTTGATGTTCAGCAACACTTTCAGATAAAAATTTAATCCTTCCATGCCTATATATAACTTTACCCCTTTTCATATCCCTGGCTATGTCTACACCCAGAAAGTTAGGTCAACTTTCTTAAGTCGACTTTCTAAAGTCAACTTTAAGTCAACCTTATTATGTTGACTTAGAGAGTATACACAAGACTCTTAAATCGACTTAAAGGTGCTCCCATTAAGTCGACTTAGAGAGTCTACACTAGACTCTCTAAGTCGACTGGATAGGTGGAGGGAGAGCCAGCCCTGCAGGGCTTGCTCTTCCGAGACCAGGAAGCCGCTTGCGGCTCATTCCGGGGAGAGCCAGCTGCGTCTCCCTATGACGAGAAGCCGTGGGCAACTCGTCCCGGGAGAGCCAGTCCTGCAAAGCTGGCTCTCCATGGAACCGAGAAGCCACTCATGAGCCAGCTGGCTCTGCCGGGACTGAGAAGCCGTGGGCAGCTCTCTTGGCTCCCTTCTGGCCAGGACAATGGGGTCCCGGGGAGAAGGCAGCCCCACGGTGCCTTCTCCTAACTGCACTCCAGCTCACCAGGAAACCAGCCAGGGTTCCAGTGGGGGATTCCCTCAAGCGGGAGCCCTGGCTGGTGAGCAGTTCTCCCCAGGACCATGGCTTCTCTTACAGGTTCCCTTGTCCCCCCCACCCTAGGTCCACCAAGTCGACTTAGGGCATCTACACTGGCTAAGTCAACTTAATAAAGTCGACTTAAACACTAGTTTGAATTATAAGGAAGTGTTATTAATTCAAACTAGTTATTCCTTAATTCAACCTAAGGAACAGCTTAAGTTGAATTAAGGAAAGCCTATGGTAGACATGTAGTAAATTAAGTCAACTTAAGCCTGCTTAAATCGACTTAATTTACAAGTGTAGATGCTCCCCTTGACATTACAGACAGGCTGTATTCTTGCTTTAAAACTTCCTAACAAAAGGAAGCAGAACTTATTTGTCCAAAGCAGAGGTTTTCCTTTTGAACTGTACTCTGAGGACAAATACACTTATGTGCAAACAGGTGGGTTGCCAAGGAAAATGTCACCCATAACCACACCTATTTGATATGACTGTAATTATTCACATATGTGCTAGAAATGAGAAATATGTTAATAATAAAAGCTTTTCTTGGTAAAAATGCTTTGTTTACAAGATTGAGAACATTTTGTGACAGAAAGTCATTTTGAACACTGAGATTCTTTAATAAGCAGAATTTTCTCCTCCAATTTTTTTTCTATCTGTGATGCAAAAAAAGTATGTTTTTTTTTAAATTATTTTTCTCTCTTTTTTATTATATTTCAAGGAGGGTTGATTCATTGAGATTGATTATATAAATCACATTGTTCAGGTGCAAGTTTCTTGACTGGCTGAATCTGGCTTATGAGGCCAGAAGGGTTACAAAAACCATTTTGATTCTTCTGCTTCAGAGTGAGCTGTAGCATCATTGAGCAGCTTTTAGGGGGTCCTCTCTTGAAAGATAAGCACTTTTGTTTTTTTTCTTCCCTGAAAATGATCAAAAATTTTAGAGGGATAATTACTGTTCCTTGTAGCCCTTTGAAGCCACAGAATGGGAAACTGGCTTATCTGCCAAAGACACTCACCAGTTCTCTCCAGCAAGAAAGTAACAACATCAAGAGATGAGAAGGAATTGTAAAGAGAATATGGACAGATCTAGTAGTAGCCTGTCTATTGATGGACTGGGGCGTAGACACCCCCCATTTTCTGGCCAGACTCCTGGCATTCCAGTGGCCAGTTCTGCTTTTGGTCATGTGACTGGAAGCTTCCTGACAATGCTCCAGTAGCTAGGCAACTGGAGTGGTGGGAGGAGGAGGGAGAGGGAGAGGCAGCCCCTGTCAAACAAAGTCTGCAGTGACTTCCTGGGGGCTGAAGCTGTATGGGCAGAGAGAAGCCCACCCCCACCCATCTGCCCACAGTGGCATTGCTGCTCGCAGCCCTGGTCGCCAGCTGCTGGCTGGTCCACGGTCATGGCAGCCAGCTCGAACTGTTGCCTGGTGCTGCAGCTGGCTGGGGTGGGTGAGCATACTGGCCAACTAGATGGGCACTTATCCATAGCTATGCCTTTGTTGTGGATAGTTCAGATCATCATCCAACACTGAATGTTTTTAAAGTTCCCCATAGCTAATTCTGTGTAGAGTTTAACTTTGTTGTAGTAGCATGTTTGACATATAGTCTAATTGCATTCAGGCCATCCTGTGATAATTCTAAGATTAAATTAGCTTCTTTTACTTCTCCCATAGGCTTGCAAAATTGGATTTATATGATTAATTCACCTGAGGATGAGAGTCAATCCCTAACTACAGTGGTGTGGAACAACACAAGTAATGTCATCAGAGTCTTTTTTTTCAGTTTGTAACTGATCTTCCTTTCCCTCTATGCTAATTGACTAATTATTGTGACTTCCTCCAGATCATACCCCACCGTTCATTGTTCAGCAACTCCAAGTCTCAGTTCTTTTAATATCCATGCTCATTTCCAGCCCCATTCCCTACTTCAATCTCTTCTTCTTTTTTCCCCCTCTACCCCTGTGCTTCTGCTAATTCAGCTCCTCTTTCACCATTTAACTTAAGGTTTCCAACTAACACTTGCTCATGGCACCTCTTCCTCACTCCTCGTCTATTTAGATTGTGAGTCTTTCAGGACAAAAACCAATGTTGTCTTGTGTGTTCATGTGTTCTTACAGTACCTAGTGCAACTGGAGTGAGGACTGCTACCAGAATGTAAGTAGTAATAATAATAACAACAGTAATAACAACAAATAAGATATTCAAACACTTCATCAGGAGCTCAGGAGGGAAGAGTAGAAATTAGATAATTGTGTGTAAAAAAGAGACTTAATAGAACTGAGCAAAATAGAGTAACAGATCCTGCTTTTCAGTACTGTAAAGCAAGAGGAAGAAGTGAGGGGCTGTGTCTGGTAATTGCATGGCTCTGTTAAAGAGCTATTCCCCAGGCAATGTGTAATCACTCTCTCATTATTAAAAGATAGACTTAATGATTCCTTGTGAAATCCTTTGTTATTTTGAGAGGAACATGTCTCTTGGGGTTCCTTTTAAGTCGACTTTATTAAGTCAACTTAACATTGGACATAGGTATCCACACTGACATTAAGTCGACTTAATAAAGTTGACTTAAGGGCTACTTCCCATCCACACCGTCCTTAAGTCAACTTAAGAAGTTGACTTAAGGCTTAAGTTGACCTAAGGAGCGGTAGTTATTAATTCGACTTAAGCTTTCATTAAGTTGACTTAAGGAATTTCTTAAGTCCACTTAATGAAAGCCCAGTGTGGACATGGAGTAATTTAGGTCAACGTAAGAGTCCTTAAGTCAACCTAAATTGCTAATGTAGACATACGCTAAGAGCTGAAATCACTAGAAGGTTAAAATCCTCTAAGAGCTGGAGTCACTATAGAGCTGAAATTCATCAAGAAGTCAGGAGAGCTGACTGAAGAACAGCAAGGGTTGGTGCCTGTGGCTACCAGGAACAGCAGTGTGTGTGAACAGACAGCGAGAGCAGCTAGCAAGTGGTCAGGTGGCTGGCAGGTCATCCATCCAGCAGGTTTCCAGTGGGTGTCCAGTGGGTGGCTGACAGGAGTGGCTGGTGAGTGGGCATCCAGCAGGAGCAGCCAGTGGGCAGAGCCAGGGATAGTGGTGCCAAGGGTTGTAGGAGCCCCAAGTGGTTGGCATCCATTGATGGGGAGAGCCTGTAGATGGGACTCAGTGAAACCTAGAATTGCAGAAGACATCTGAAGGTGACTGGCTGAGCAACCCGCGCACTCTATCCCCCCAGACCCCGAGGAGGTGGATGCTAAAGCTATGTTGGTCAGTACGGGGTAAGGGAGAAGCTAAAGACATGCTGTACGTACACTGGGTGAGGTGGGTTCTGCTTATTGGTTTTGTGAATCCTGCACTGTTTCTCCCACATCAGTGCTTTGACATCTCTTTTTATATTTTTGTATCATTATTAAAAGTTTTATGTACTACTCTCAGATTTGTGCTTGTGAGAGGGAACATATTCCCTTCTAGGGTGCCAAAGGAATAATGTGTAATTTCCCAGGAGACTGGGTGGAGGATCGAGTTAGTTCATGTTGTAACATTATTAGGCATCCCTAGATCTAGACCCCGGCTCTTTGCTGTTCCCTCGACCTCGCGCAAAGGTTACACATAATTTGACTACATGTTTCTTGAAAGCATTACTCAAATAGAGTGAAAATCGTGCCTAAGGGATTATCTACACTAGGAGCAGGATTGTAATTCAATTTTAGACTGACAAATTTGAGAAGGTGCAGGAGCATGATCACACCATGCTCCTTCCTCCAGCCTCTTCTCTTCCCACCAGTTGCCCTCACTTTTCCTGAAATGCATTGCATTCTGGGTAGCCATCCTGGAGTGCAACTAGTCATATGGGCTTTTGGGGAGGCAATTGTCCTCCCGTAATGCAACATGCTCACTTCCCCTTCTCTCTTCTCACCAAAGAATAAAAGGTGCAAAAAGCTTTCCACGCCTTCTTTCTCTGCTGCATGCAGAGAAAGACACAGTGCCACAGAGAAAGAGGCATGAATTCAAAATTTCCTGGGACTGCAAGCAGGGGAGGAGCTATGTGCTGCTTACCTGACTATAGTGCAGCACAGAGGAAAATCAAAAGCAGCAAGAACAGAGAGTTCTGGGATAGATCCTAGGGGCCAATGAAGTTGATTTCCACTGCTCTCAAGCTACACGCACCTAAATTTGAATTGCAGATTTTGACCACAGCACCATGCCACTTGTGGGGATGGTTTTATCAGTTCCAGTTTCAGCCCAATTTAATTCAGATTTATTGCTCTGCCTGTGCAGATGAAGTCTGCAAAAGGTCAAGGTAAGGGGTATTACATTGACCTTCTTTGTCAGTGTAGACCAGTAATCCCCAACTACTATGAACATTGTGCCATCTACTGGAGAAAGGTTGGAGACCACTGGTGTGGACCAACCTTAAGTATCATCTGTGTCCTGCAAAGTGTAAATCAGCACAGAGAACCAGGAAGTAGATAGGCAAGATAAAGGATTGCAATCTTCAGATCTATATACTGCATATGAATTTAGTAGTCCTTTCATCTGTGAAATTAGCATGCAGGTCCTGTGGTTTTTTTCCCAGTACATAAGATAAAAGAACAGTTTCAAGAAGGGATTAGTTTGGGCCTGCGAAGTAACTCTGTGCCATGGCCTGGATTAAAGCGGTGCTTAAGTCCCATATGCACACTATTCACATAGAATCAGACTATTCAGAATCTTTGCAGAAGAGTGAATTTCAAAAGCACACATGAAGAAATTAATTTATAAGACATGACTGTAATGCCACTCTATTTATCCATCAGAAAAAACAAAAGCAAAAAGCCTCCACTTATGCTTATTAAATGTGTAATGCTAAAAGATATAGTATGAGAGAAAACATATTAATTTGCACACTGGGAAATATTTATAGCCACAAAAGGTCTCCACTACTGCAATCTCAAAGATCCAGCTTCTTTTTCTTTATAACATATCTGAATTAAACCGCATAAGTGCAGGAGTTGTCATAATAGGATCATGTCCAGGGTATTTAAATTAAAAACAAAACAAACAAACAAAAAACACAGTAAGTAATGTATTTGGATTATGGTGGATTCATGGTGAAATGTTGGGCATCGAGGGAACCCATCTTTGTTCAATCCTTATTCACTGATATATTTTTTAATGTACAGAAACTGTCATAATTAAGTCAATCATCAGTTTTCTGTATGTTGCTAGAAAGGTCTTACATGTATTCCTACACCTTTTAATTATGTATTGCATATGCTAGCACCATAACTGTTAGTATTCCCTTTTCTTTCTTTTGGGTATACAGGTTACTTTTGCTGATCCTTCCATTTCTTGGCATCTATCCTGAACCTATTTTCACTTCTACAGCCATCTGTTGTTTATCCTTCTGGTAATGTGTTTGGTTTATTTCCACTTGGTTTTCTTTTATTTCTCAGTGATATCTATTAATTTAATTTGTGCTTGATGTAT
Source organism: Pelusios castaneus (assembly GCA_007922175.1). Taxonomy (NCBI): domain Eukaryota; kingdom Metazoa; phylum Chordata; order Testudines; family Pelomedusidae; genus Pelusios; species Pelusios castaneus. Next base: position 3,236,216 of record ML686006.1, on the reverse strand, counting down.
CTGTAGATTCATTTGTTCCCCTCCTAACTAAACAGATTTCAAAGCTGTGGGCCTGCATTGCCTGTGGATTTTTGCAGATTTAGGATATTTTGGCAGTGTGTTTCAGGATTCTCCAGTGTGTAATTTTAAATACATTTTAACACAAGAAGTTAAACAGAAATACTTCAATTTTTGTTTGTTTTCTGCACGGCCCCTTACCCATAAAATAGTGGAACAAAACATTCCAAGTGACAGGACCAGAATTTAAATACATTAAAGCATAAACCTTTTGTTATCTTTTAAATTTGTCACTCAGGATTTGGAATGTAAAAAAAAAAACCAAAAAACCCCCCAGATTTTTAAACGCTATTCAAAATGCTTTTGTTTCATTGGCTGGTTGGTTATTTTATTTATTTTTTAGTTCATATTTACTAATTCCAGTCTATATTGGCAGAGGATCAGCTTTACAAAGGCATTTACACAACTGACGTTTCACATTGGTGCTAACTGGATTTTCAAAAGCACCTAAGCAGATTAGTGCCTAACTACAATTAAAAATCAGTGCAACTTCTGAAAATCCCATGAAGTATCTCTCTGCATTTTTAGGTGGCTAAATACCTTGGTACATTTAACAGATTAAACCCTTTCTTTCATTATTTTAAAATAAACAAACACATAAACAGCTCTGCAAATCTCCTTTATATCCTCTGTCCATTTTTGCCGAACATGGATGGATTTGGATCCAAATTTTATGTCTAAAGCCCTGTAAGTTTGTGAGAATGCACTTATGCAGATATCCATGGATCAGTTTCATGGATTGTGGATCAGAGGTGGGTGCAAATTTGAAACGACACAGGGTTCCACTTATACTGTGATTATGCTATCTCAGCAGACGCTATCTACAATTTCTAAAATCTTGGTATATTTTGTCAGAGTTACCCTGATGAAACTCAACTTGCAATTTATGACTATTTCTCGCAGTCTTGTGCTCCTTTTAAATATTTCATATTTTGTATAAAGGAATAAATAAAATGTATAAAATAAATAACATCTGCAATGCTACTAAGAAAAATAAAAATTACAGCTGCCCTCAATTCCATGCTTTAGGGTATAAACAAATTTATGGGAGGGAGAGGGAATCCACAATATGTCATTATACAATTGATTTTTTGTAGAGAAAAATTATGATTGTACTACTTACATATCGCCTATTATTCACTGTTGTAGCAAGACAGTGGGTTAGAGAGGACTACACACACACACACCATAGTCCTTTCTAACTCACTGTCTTCCTACAACAGCGAACTCTCTCTATATAAATTTTTGTTCTGTTCATTGTAGGTCACCTACAAAATACCTCCAGCCCCCTACAGACAGTGCCTAGTTTTCCCAGAAAAGCAATCTTCTTTTTCAACATTTAAAAAAGTAATTATATGAAAATAAACATTAACAACCCATTATTTAGGAATTAATTATGATGCCAAGCACATGATGGACTGGATAGTTTTTTTGAACAAAGCTGAAGAGAAGGAGAAAATCCATGTCATATTGTATTTCTAAACTTGAACAAAGAAGGAGTTCTGTGTCACTTTTAAAGATTAACAAATTTATTTATTGCAGAAGCTTTTGTGGGTGTAATCCCACTTGTCAAATGCATGAAATGGAAAATGTGGCACATTAGCTACAAATATATACATACAGAGAAGGGTGGGTCACAAGTTGAATTAAAATATCCAGAGGGATAGACTGCTAGCCTATCTCAGCAGAGTAAACAAGTTTTGTTTTGATTCAAACAGTGTGTAAAAGGGAAAGTCAGAGATGTAATGAGAGCTGAGACGGGTGATAGAGCTGAAATCACCTACATTCCTAAAAAATTCTAAACTTGTATCCCCTTCTTTGCAACCTTCAGTGAGCCAACAATTTTGTCTCCAAGATGAGATTTTTTAATTGACTCGATTTTATATAATTAGAGCAACAACAACCAATAAATAAATAATCAGAACTAGCATTTGGGTTAGTATGTTCAGTGTAAAAAGATTCTGTCCCAGTTTACATTAAAGTATCTTTATTTCATCAATCACTTCACATATTTGGTAGAACAGTCTGATCCTGCTCTTGAAAGGATTTTAACTACTTGTAATCTGTCATTGCATTTACCTGATTTATGAGATTTTGTTTGGCTCCAGAGCTGATGTTTCTGATCTCAACATCTAAACAGCTTGAGAAGACTCTTTCAGAACTGATTAATAACTTTTTGATTTGTGTATATGTGTATATCACTTCAAATAATTTCCAGTAAAATTATTTACAGTTTTGTATAATTGAGCTATTTAAAGGTGTCTGTTTTCAATTTTCTAACTGAACGTACCTATTTATGTGACAATGACAATGCATTTGTTTTTATGTTTCAGAGTCTAGAGAACTGCTGAAAAGATTAAAATCTGAGGCATACATGCGTAAGCCTCCTAAAAAGGGTTTGAATTTGTTAAATTTGTACACAGTATATTTTATGTCCTACTGACAGGGAAAGGTTTATCCCCAGCACAGATACCAAAATGAAAGCATCCACATACTGTAAAATGGTGGTGTTCAACCTTGTTGGGACACATAAACCTGAGCTGATCCAGAAAGTAGAATTAGTGGGAATTTTCTCTGTATTCGGTCTGGACAAAAGTAGTGATGGTATCTTCCATCTGAGGAGTCCCCTGTGCCTCCATATCTGTTTTAAACTCAGCCACATCATAGAGGAATTTAAGGAGTCGCTTGCTCTCTATAACTCTTTATAAGCACCCAAACTCTCGGTGTCCTTCCAAGAAAGAGAGAAAGAAGCTCCTACAGGATGCACATCCAAAGATGTGATAGAAGAAAAGGATTGATATCTATGGAGGAAATAATTGGCAATGAAGAATATAATATCAAAATATTTGAGGAGTCCGTCAAAGTGAAAGATCATCTGATCACCATAACAGGTGATGTCCAAGAGTGTTTCCTGGTTCAAGAAAGCATAAAAGAAAGAAGAAAGCTAATAATCAAAGAAAGACTTGAAAGATTTACACCATAATCAATGTGCAGACCGTGGTGGAAAGAGATCAAATCCATTGGTGATTGAAGATAAACATATTCATGGCTTGTAGAAGGATACCTCAGAAGACACAGACAGAGAGTATCTCAATAACAGAACACTTCTTAAGGCTTACTTATGTTCCAGACAAAAGTGGCTAACAGAACTGCACCTTGAATGCAGGATATGTTTTGATAAGGAAGAAATGGCGGAACACATGTGGTATGCCTGCAGGAATCTGGCTGGAAGAAAATAATGAATAAATACAATAAAGTAGCCAAATGTCCACACTGGAGCCTCTGTAGCAAGTATGGATTTAAATTAACCATGTGTGGATTGAATTGAAGCTCTTGAATATAAAAAGGCTGAGATTTTACAGTGTCTGGCAACTGTCACAGGCTGAATGGAGCAATCAAATTGTCTGGACATAGTTTCTGTAGAAAAGAAGACAAACAAGACTGTGTCAATTGATATTGCAATACTAACAGAAAGAAACATAATAAAGCAACAAGAAGAGAAGACAGTGAAGTATGAAAAATTCTGCCAGAAAGTGGAACAAATGTGGAAAATTAGAACAAACTCTGTGACTATTGGAGCACATGGAGCAATTCCTAAGGGTAGTTTAGGTGTACAAGACATGGTGATCAGTGACCTATAGAAAACAGCAATCTTAAACAATGTGAGAACTTTAAGGACAATCAAAAGCAGAGGAAGTCTGTTTGAGCATCCACTTGCAGGAATTCTTAATAGGGTTAACAAAACACCTGACTACCCAAGCCTACAGAGTTGGTTCATGGTCAGGATTTACTGGCAATACATGGAGATAAATTTTAGATAGTAAATTTCCCCTTTTTATGTTTAAAGATCATATATATTGTGAAGGCTATTTGTTTTTAGTTTTTGTTCTTTTTATTTTAATCCCCTTGATGTAACAATGAAGGATAATAATAATAATAATAATAATAATAATAATAATAATAAATTCTTTTGAGGATCCCTGAGTATTTTATTATAATAATAATAATAATAATAATAATAATAATAATAATAATAAATAAAAAAAAACAGATTGGGAACTCTTCAAAGAAAAGTTAATGTCCTACCCAAACCATATCCAAGTAGCCTAGAACAGAAACACAACACATTTACTATTGAAGCCAATGTTTTTATTGAGGCCAATATAATACAATGTTTCTGTCTACAAAAATACAAAATCCAGGGCAAATATAATTTTGTATGGTTTTACATTTCACTATTAAAAATTATCCACGGAGTCTGTATCTTGAAACTTAATATGTAAACATAAAATATTAAAATATGTTAATATTTTAATACTGTGTACTAATGGGTTTAATTCATGTGAATATTTTTCAAAATGTTGCATTCTCCAAATGCACACTAAAATTCTGCTATGTATGTATTTATAACTGATTGACTCTCACAACTCATTTACCAATTTTAGTCATGGGTTAATTATTTTGGTTTATAAGGAAAAAGTACTGCTGAAATCACAATTATTTCTCTAAATTGCTTGGACTGTTTAATTAACATCTGAACCAGAACTTCTATGACATGCTTCATCATGAAGTATCACAGTTAAAGTAGTCTCACTGCTCACCTGATTCATTTAGGCAAAACAACTCCCATAAATGTTAAACTTGTATTTGTTTCAGTAGGCCTGACATACGTAGTCTTGGAGTGAAGCTGTGGCTCTATTGAGGTTAATGGCAAAACTTCCATTGATTTCAATGGGGCTACAATTTCACTCTTTCTTTCTGCTGGGAAATGTGATTAAATTAAATCTATTTAAGTAAGAAATCCTTCATAGGTATTATAAAAAGGCCTGGTCTACACTGCCACCAGTAGTCAATGGGAGATATGTATGCTACATAACGTACCTTGTGTGTCTCCCATTGACATACTTACGTTGATGTTCTGTAGTGTCTTCACAGAGCTACGGTGATAGAAGATCCACCCCCCATAGATGCAGCCTTACTCCTTTTGGAGAGGTGAATTACCAGTATTAACCAGAGAGCCCATCTAAATCAATTGCCTCAGAGCTGGCAGTGAAGACATATTGAAAGTCCTTTTAAATAGTTTTACATTTGTACATATCTCTTTTCCTTCTCTAAACATCATTCTCTTGAATAAGCGTCATCTGAGAAAGCAGGGGTCTCACCTTCACTGTTTAGCAAATATGTTTGTTTATATGTGTATCTCCAGTTTATGAGAGCAATATACATTCAAACCAGCCAATTCATTACAATATATATATTAGGGAGCCTGGATGTATTGTTGTCTCCTTTCTAGAATATTAGATTCTGCATCCAGGGAAAGGCAGAGAAAACAAAAAAAGGAGAGAGAGGCAAATAGATTGAGAGAAATAAATGTTTACATGAAATGGTTTCTTTTCTGTTCTATGGATATTGTCCAATTAAAGCACTTAACATATACTTAGTAGGGCTGATCAAACATTCTAAAGTCCACACTACCAGTAAAATTTGGCAGCAGTCGATGGGAGTTATAAAAGCTATGCAGAATAGCTTTTGTTAACTTCCATCGACTTCATAACTTTCCTTCTTTGTGCCATCTTCACTGCATTGCACTGCACCACCAGTTAATGCATTCCCATTGACACAGCACTATGCCATCTGATGGTTTTATTAGTCTGACTTCCAGATTGAATGTGTCTTTACTGACTGCTCAATTGATTTGGGTAAATCAATCTGATGGGGGCGAATTTGCCACTGTCAGTGTAGACATAGCAATAGAATCATAAGGTTAGAAGGGCCCACAGTGGTCATCTAGTGTAACACCGTGTCAAGATACAGAATTTGTTATTTAAACCATCCAAGAACGATGGTTAACTAGATTTAAAAAAAAAAAAAATCCTTCAGTGAATGAGCTCCCAAAACCTCTATAGGCAGTATGTTCCATTGTCCTATTATTCTTACAATTAGGAAGTTTTTCCTGAGATTTAATCTATATCTGCTATATTCCTGTCATAAAAAATTGAGATTAGTCGAAATCAGAATTTTCTATGGAGAAAGTCTGATTTCAGAAGAACTTTGCATGTGGAAAATTGAAATTAAATAATTTTTTTCTGTCAGTTTGGCATTCCCTCAAGGTACTGCAGTGGCTCAGCCACACAGACTGCTCTGCATTATAGGAAATATAATCCATCCAAAAACCAGTACCTGTATGAGAAAATGGGGTCATGAGGGACCCAGAACTCCAACTCCCATGAGGGACCACAGTGATTGAGACAGTCACAGGGTTTGTCTGTATTGCAATCTGATCTGTGATTGTAGTATATTGTGCCTATGTTGCTGGTTTTAATTGTGCTACTGCATATGTAAACTATCTGCAAGGCTGAGATGGCAGCAGCAAAAGGCTATGTTCTAAACCTAGGGGTTCCTAACAATGATATGACCACAACTGGCTTGACACTCGTTGGTTGTTCCTTCTGCCCACTCTGCCAGCTGCCTGCCCACTCTCTGGCAGCTCTCGCCGGCTGCTCACGCATGCTGCTGCTCCCGCTGGCCACAGGCACCAACCCCTGCTGGTCCTCAGTCAGCTCTCCTGATTCCTTAATGGATTTCAGCTCTCTAGTGATTTCAGTTCTTAGAGGATTTCAACGCTCTAGTGATTTCAGCTCTGGATTTCAGCTTTTAGGACACAAGAGGCATGTTCCTCTCAAAATAAGAAGAGATTCCACATGGAATAATTGGGTCTATCTTTTAACAATGAAAGAATGATTTAGGCATTGCCTGAGGCATAGCTCTTTCCAAGGACCAAGACCCTAACCCCTCCTTCTTGTTTTACAATACTGAAAACAGGTCTTCCACTCTTCTGAGTTATGTTTTGGTAACACTGGCTTTTCCATCAGAGCTGGCTAGTCACAGTTCATGCTGTTAAAAGACGACATTTCATTGTCCCTTCAGTTAAAACAAATGGTATTTGAAACAAAACAAAAGGTATTTGTAACCCAAACCAACCACTTCCCATCATGTTCATCATCTGTGTGGGTTTATCCATATACAATGAAATTATGCTAAGTCCTTAATTGTATTCATGCAAATACAAAGTTCATGCAAACAAGTTACCCCCACTTTCAGCTGGCTGGACAGGGGAAATGCCTAGTCATTCAGTCCTTGTTTACACATATATATCTACCAATGCTGCAGTCAAAGCTTGGGCTATGTCTACACTTGTTAATTTAAATCAACTTTGCTAAGTCGACTTTAAGTCGACTTAGCATGTCTACACTAAAAAATTAAGTCGATTTAAAAGGGACTTTGCCAGATCAACTTAGATCATCCACACTGGACACCTAAGTTGACTTGTAGGGGCTAGGTGGACCTGGTACTGGTTCACGGTGGCAGGGGGGCACCCCTTGCCAAGTGCCAGGGGGCTCAGCATTTGCCCCATTGTACCTGGGTACAATGGGGGCTGAGCAGGACAGGAATACTGGCAGGGAATAGGAGCAGGGTGGGCAGGGCTCTGTCCTGCCCTGTGGGGGGCCTGTGAGGCTCTGCCTGTGCCAGCCACCCTGTCAGGGAGGGCAGTGGGGAAGCCCTGGAGCCCTTTAAGTCAACTTAAAGTTGATTTAGGGCTAATCTGCGTCTACACTGGCTAAGTCGACTTTAAAGTAGGTTTTATAAAGTTGACTTTAATTTTCTTTAAGTCGACTTAAGATGCTGCTTAAGTCGACTTAAGGAAAATGTAGTGTGGACACAGATTAAACTAAGTCGACTTAAGCAAGCTTAAGTCAACTTAATTTGTAAGTGTAGACGCATCCTTGGATTGCAATGCAAATAAAAATTCACGGCAACATAACCCAACCCCCCCAAAATGCTGAAACAAAAAGTTTAAAGATTTCTGATTCAAACTTTTTCAGAACTTTAGTTCAATAAAAGTTTCAATATCTTGACATATTGTCCCAATTATGGAGGAAAACAAATCTTAACATAGTAGAATTTGAAATGAGACAGAAATTCCATTTTTCAATTATCTCCAGGGCTTGAAAACTTAAGCATACGCCTAAGTGCTTTGATGAATTAGTGACTACTGTATAACAGTTCAGTCTCAACACCAGTTCATAGCTAGAACACTTCTCACTGAATTAGCAAAGTATTTATTTTACTTCTGAGTTTCTTACAATGAAAGATAGGTCTTTACTTGAATTGTGACAGACAAAGGCAAGTAGACAAAATTGATACTATATATAGGCGGTACACGTAGAATCAATTTATCTTAGTGTAAAGAGTATCCATTATCTGAAGCATATCAGGATAGGAAAGACCATGTACCTAGTATAAGAAACTTTCACAGGACTTGGTGTTTGATCCTGTAAATTACATCTGGCAGTGAAGAACGAACCCAAGTATCTGATACTTTTTCAGAGTGAGGTAAAATCATGTCACATGTCAAGAGTCTCCCTTGTCAAAGAAAAAAGGGACAGTGCTGTCTGTTCACTAGTCATTTATTTCATTGTGGAAACTTGCGTTCCAATGCCAGGAAGGAAAAGATCCACGAGAAGTTCCGAGAAACAGGCAGGAGATGAATGATTTCTCATTATCAATCTCCTAAATGTTTCTGAGGGAATGAGAATGCTTTTTTTTTTTTAATACAGATGCAGTGTGCAGCATAGAAATATATAATAAAATCATTTTGTATCTAAATAAATAATAATAATAATTAATTAAAGGTAGGAGTGCCACAACTAAACATTCAAAGAGAAGTCTGCAGTTTCTGATTCTATATATTTTTTCTCTGTCATATTTTAACATATCCACATATTATTTAGATATAGTACCTAAAAATAAATCTTGAAGAAAAAGAATTGTATAAAAAGAAAAAAAATGAGGAAAAATAATAATAATATAGATCTTCCATGGACCAGTGAGTGGTATTATTCATTATGGTCAATGCCCATTTTTATTTTTAAGAGCTATCAGACTTCAGATAAGTGACTTGTTAATTAGTGAATGCTATCTTCTTGTATATGCAACATCTATAAATGTTATTGGGAAGCTGTCTGGAGTGGCTCAGGACCACGAGTATGAACCTCATGGCAAACTATTAAGAAGCAGGATATACCCCCAATTGGCTATGAGTTTTATCATTAGATTTCACCAGCCAAGTATCAGCTGTGAACTCCTCAGGCAATACAACAGCTTCAAAATGGAGTCAACAAAAGTCACATTGGGAATCATGATCTATCTTGCAACGAAGTACATTTGTCCTTGTAATAGATGATCCCTTCCAACAAAACTCATAACAATAGTCAGGTTACTCCCATTCCCAAAGAACCAGTCACTTACCAGAAGTCAACTGCACCTGAGTTTTCACATCTAAGACAATTCTTGTAGCAATTCTAACATAAACTAACTGAAAATTTGTTAACTAAGAAAAATAAATGATTTCTACTTACAAGGTTAAAGCAGATAAAAACACATGTACAAATGAGTCACAGTCTTAGGTTCTGAAAGGTACTAGAAACTGTTGTAATATACAAACTTAATACATCCTCTAGGGCTAACCCAAGATAAGGAGCTGAGGGTCCCTGGTTTATGCTTAGAAATCTTGCCCTCCCAAAGTCCAAGCAGCAGAGAGATCCAGTTTGTTCCTGTTCAGGATTCCCTTCCCCCACAGTTCAAGTTGATAGAACAAGGCCTTTTACATGTCTCATCTTTGTAGATGTGCGGGAACAATAATCTTTTGTCTTCTGATGTCATATGATGTCTATGGGCCTTGTTTTGTTGAGCAAGGGATAACATTTCCTAGTATTTTACATTTGATAATACTTCTATCCTGACTATGGGGGTTTACTGTTTCAGAACAAACACCTACATGTTACCTTATAATATGGGATACAGATATAATAAGTGAGATTAATGCATGCATCAATTTACAATCATTTAATAAATTCTAAACACATTTGTATAAATTTGATTCCTATTTTATCAATACTAAAGCACAGGTGATCCTGACTAGTTTCTAGCAATGCATTTGTCAGTGTTCAATTGATGTCTAAAAGTCTTTGCATGAGGTAACATCTGGTCTAACAGTATCATAGTTATAATTTATAATACAGTCTTTGTGCCTATGCTATAAGTGCTGACACATGTGTGATTTAACTTTAGTCATTGGAAGTCTCATCCAGCCAACTCAGTCTGTGCATGTGTGCAGGACAGGGCTCTAGAAAAGTTAAGTAGACTTTGTTAAGTCAACTTAATAAGGTCGACTTTAAGTAAACCTTATTAAATTGACTTAACAAAGTCGACTTTATGTCTACACTAGAAAAGTTAAGTTGACTTAACAAAGTCGACTTAACTTTTTTAGTGTAGACATAGCCAAATTTGAGTGTAGCTGATGTTCTGTTCTTGCAGTGACAAGTGCTGATTTATTTTTTCCTCAGGAAACATATTTTTAAATATTGTATGTTTTCTGTAAAGCTAAATCATTTTCTCAGTTGCTCCCAGTTGCCTCTGAAATCTTCGATAGAGACACATTCGAAAGTAGAATTTCACACATTTGAAAGACATGCCTCACCAACCTGAAGGTTTTCTGTTGGATGTGGGGAAGGTAGTTCATACAACATACCTTGATTTAGCAATGTTTTGTTACAGTATCACAAAGTATTCTTGCCAGAAATTTAAAGAATTATGGATTGGATGAATGAACTATACGGTGGATATAAAGCTGGCTAGATGTTCAGGCTCAATGAGTAATGATCAATGGCTCAGTGTCTATCGGCAGCTGCTATCAAGTGGATGACCCCAGGGTCAGTCCTGAGGCAGTTTTAGTTTGACATTTTCATTATTGATTTGAATGATGGGAAGGATTGCACCCTCAGCAAGTTTTCAGATGAAATTAAGATGGGGGGGGGATGGTAAATTTGCTGGAAGATAGGGATAGGATACAGAGTGACCTAGACTAATTGAAGGACGGGTCCAAAAAATCTGGTGAGGTTAATCAAGGATGAGTGCAGAATACTCCTCTTAGGATAGAAGACTCTGGAATCTGGTATCTGGATATGAGTCAATAGTGTGCCTTTGTTGTCAAGAAGGCTAATGGCATGTTGGACTGCGTTATTAGGAGCATTGCCAGCAGATTGAGGGAAATAATTATTCCTCTCTATTTGGCACTGGTGAGGCTACATTTGAGTATTGTGTCCAGCTTTGGGCCCTCCTCTATAGAAGAGATGTAGACAAGTTATAAATTGTCTAGAGGAGGACAACAAAAGTGTTTATGTGGGTGGGGCACATTATTAATGAGGAAAGGCAGAGGGCACTAGGTTTATTTAATCTGCAGAAGGGAAGAACAAGGAGGGATTTCATAGCAGTGTTTAACTATGTGAAAGGGGGTTCCAAAGAGGATGGAAATAATCTCTTCTCAATGGTGCCAGATGACAGAATTAGGAGCAAAGGTTTCAAATTTCAATGGAGGAGGTCTAGATTGAATATTAGGAGGGTAGTAAAGCATTGGAATGGGTTACCAAGGGAAATGGTAGAATCTCCATCCTTAGAAGTTTTTAAGGTCTAGGTAGACAAATCCCTGGCTGTGGTAATATAGCTGAGGTTGGTCCTGTTTTGAGCAGGGGATTCGACTACGTGACTTACTGAGGCTGCTTTCCACTCTTCTCTTCTGTGATCTGTGAGTGATGTGATCTGTGGCTCCAGAATCCCAAATACCTTTTTTTTTAATAATGTCTGGCCAAAAAGAGTCCTGTTTAGAATGGACCTTGTGGATAGAATGAAAAAAAGAAGGACTTATTTATCTCTATCTCTCTGAGAAGGGTGGAACTTTAATTGTGTGTGTATGTTCAGCTATCCTGTTTTGTTCTAAAAAAAACAGTTGCATCTGAAATTCATTACAGAATATTCAAAAGGACATGGTCAAGTTCATTTAATCCTATTCATTTTTGTTTATTTTTATTTTATTTTATTTATGTTGTACAATATTTCAGTCTTTCTGATCAAAGGCAGGGGCCCAGACAGAAACAGATGCATCCTGGAAGTGAATGCCTGGCTGTGAAGATGGTGTTGCCAAGAGGGCTTTGGCTTCCTTGACCATGGGATGCGCTCCCAGGAAGAAGGACTGCTAGGCAGAGATGGGGTCCACCTGCTGAGGAAGGGGAAGTGCATAGTTGGATATAGACTGGCTAACCTAGTGAGGAGGGCTTTAAATTAGATTCGGAGGAGGGGGGAGAGGGCAGGTGACCAAAGCCCACAGGTAAGTAAAAAACATGGAGACCGGGGAAAAGAGAGAGAACGTGGTGAGAGCCTGCGCTGTAATAACAGGGATAAAGGAGAGACAAGACAGAACTAGGAGAAGGGGGGGATTCAGATCAGTATCTTAAGTGTATGTATACTAGTGTGAGAAGTATGGGGGAATAAGCAGGAAGAACTCAAAATATTAATAGCTAAATATAACTATGACAAAGTTGGCTCACAAAGACTTGATGGGTTAATACACATGACTGGAATATTACTATAGTAGGGTACAGCTTGCTTAGGAAGGATAGACAGGGAAAAAAAGGAGAAGTTGTTTCCTTTATCTATCTATCTATCTATCTATCTATCTATCTATCTATCTATCTATCTATACTTGGACTGAGGTTGAGATGGAAATAAGAGACAGATTTGTTGCAAGTCTCTAGGTAAAGATAAAAGGAGGAAAAAAAAAACAAGGGTGATGTCATGGTTGTGCCCTACTACAGACCACCTAGCCAGGAAGAAGAGATGGATGAAACTTTTTCCCCCACAGTAACTAACAAAATCATACAAAGCAGTTGGTGGGGTGAGGACTTCAACTACCTAGACATCTGTTGGGAAAATAACACATTAATGCACAGATTATCCAACAAGCTCTTTGAATATATGAGAGACTTTTTTTTTTAATTATTATTTCAGAAGGTGGAGAAACCTCTAGAGGAGAAGCCATTCTTGATTTGATTTTGACAAACACAGAGCAACTGGTTGAGAAATTGAAAGTGAAAGGCAGCTTGGGTGAAACTGACCATGAATTGGTAGAGTTCATGATTCTAAGGAATGGTTGGAGAGATAAAACCAAAATAAAGAGAATGGATTTCAAGAAGGCAGATTTTACCACACTCACAGAGTTGGTAGGAAGTAAGTCTAAGAGGAAAAAGAATTGAAGACAGCTGGCAATTTTGCAAAGAAACATTATTAAGGGCACTAAAGCAAACTATTATACTGTGTAGGAAAGATAGGAAGTATGGCAAGAGACCATCCTGGCTTAACCAGGAGATTTTCAATAATTTAAAAATTAAAAAAAGAGCTCTACAAAAACTGGAAACTAGGTCAAATTACAAAGGGTGACTATAAGCAAATAACATAATTATGTAGAGGAAAAATTAGAAAGGCCAAGGCACAAACCAAGATCAAACTAGCTGATGACATAAAGGGGAATAAGAAAATATTCTTCAAATACATTGGAAACAAGAGGAAGACCATGGACAGCGTTTTGCTCAGTAAAGAGGAAAAAACAATAACAGAAAATGTGGAAATGTCAGAGGAACTAAATTACTTCTTTCTTTTGGTTTTCATCAAGAAGGTTGTTGGTGGTTGGATGCCTAGCGTACTGAATGGCAGTAAAAATTGGATAGGTTCAGAAGATAAAATAGAGGAAGAACAAGTTAAAAAATTACTTAGACATGTTAGATGTCTTCAAGTCACCAGGGCCCTAGAATACTCAAGAAGCTGATTCGGGAGATATCTGAGCCATTAGCTATTACCTTCGAAAAATCATGGAAGATGGGAGAGATCCCAAAGGACTAGAAAAGGGAAAATATAGTGCCCATATATAAAATGGAAAAAAGTACAATCCAGAGAATTACAGACTAGTTAGCTTAACTTCTGTATGAGGAAAGATAATGGAACAAATACTTAAGGATTCGATTAGCAAACTTCTAGAAAAGAATAAGGTATTAAATGATAGTCATCATGGATAAGTCAAGAATAAATCTTGTCAAACCAACCTGATAGCTTTCTATGTCAGGGGAAAAAGCCTTGTGGATAGAAGGGAAGTGGTAGATGTGGTATATCTAGACTTTAGTGTGGGTTTTGATAAAGACTCATATCCCCTTCTTATTAACAAATTAGGGAAATACAATCTAGATGGAGCTACAATAAGATGGGTGCATAACTGGATGGATAAACACTCCCATATAGTAATTATCAATGGTTCACAGTCATGCTGGAAGGGCATAACAAATGGGGTGCTGTAGGGATCTCTTCTGGGTCCGGTTCTGTTAAATATTTTTATCAATGATTTAGATGATGGCATGGACGTTTAGGTTGGACATTAGGAAAAAAATCCCAACTGTTGGAATGATTAACCACAGGCATAAGTTGCCCAGGGAGGTTGTGGAATCTCCATCATTGGAAATTTTAAAGAGCAGGTTGGACAAACACCTATCAGAGGTAGTCTAACTCAGGGGTTCCCAACCCCTGACCCATGGGCCAAAAGTGGCCAGTGGGGCTTTTTAAAATGGCCCATGCTGCCCGGGCCACTGACTGGGAGCTGGACCACAGGCCGCCTGGTCGCAGTGCACAGCTGGGAGCCCAGCCACACACCTCCTCTCCGGTCCCAGCCAGGGCTCCAGGGGCTGCAGGCGGGGATGTGGGCAGGTGTGACTGTGGGCAGGATGCGGACTGGCATGGCACAGCACCTGGCTGGGAGGGGGAGCCAGGCCAGTATGGCTGTGGGGCGTGCTAGCTGCTGGGGGTGGCCGTGGGTAGCGTGCCGTGATGGGGGACAAACCTGGGGTTAGGGGCCATGGGCTGGCACAGCCGTGGCAGGGCAGGGCGTGGGCCACATTGTTGCTGGGGCCCATACGGCTGCCCACAAACTGGCCCTGTTCAGGGGCATCCAGCCCAACCCCCCTTAAAAGAAAACTTTCATTTTTTTTCAAATTTTTAAGAAATCTTTTTGACTTGAGGGCCACAACTATAATTATTACAACCCTGAGGGGCCACTAGTCTATTTAATTAAAATTTTATTTAAATTTAATAAATTAATTTTAATTCATTTGATTTAAAACTTAATTTGAATATAATTAATTTAATTTTAATATAAATTAAATTAGAGTGGTGGCCCCTCAGGGTTCTAAAAATTATATTTTTGGCCCTCAAGTGAAATAGGTTGGGAACCACTGGTCTAAATAGTATTTAGTCCGAACATGAGTGCAAGTGACTGGACTTGATGACCTCTCATTCTCCATTCCAGTTCTATGATTCTATGAATAATATAGCAAAAACAGCAATAAAATGGGCAGTTATTCTGCCCTGTCACAGAATCATGAGCCAGCCCCATCTGCATAAGAAACAGGTGTGTGAATCATAGAATATATGAGGCGTCCATGCTCTGGCCTTGAAGGCCTGTCTTCTCCAGGAATTTGAATATGTAAGGTGTCTAAAGTATGAACGTCCCAGTTTCTGGACACCACTTTCCATGCTAATGCATAGGTAAAATAAATTAAATTTTAATTTTGGTGATATTCCTCTGTCTGTTCTGAATGACAAATCTGATTATGTTCTCTTTTATATTATAGCTAATTGTTAGATTTGTTTGAATTTTTATTTAATTCAAAATTTATTTACTTATTTGTGTGTGAAAATGATATATTAACTTGATTCATTATTATTACTGGTGTCATACAATTCCTGGGTATTTTGAAATCCACCAGGTTGAACATATTTGTTAATCTCAAAAGTTTCCCAAATTCTTCTATTATTCACTCTTCTATGATTCTATGAATTTGGCCTTTAAAATATATATATATTAGTGCATCTACACTGGCTAAGTCAACTTAATAAAGTCAATTTAAACACTAGTTTCACTTATAACAAGGTGTTATTAATTTGAACTAGTTTTTCCTTAATTTGATTTAAGGAGCAGTTTAAGTCGAATTAAGGAAAGCCTAGTGTAGACATGGACTAAATTAAGTCAATTTAAGCCTGTTTAAGTCTACTTAATTTACAAGTGTAGACACACCTGAAGACATGTTCTACTTTAGCTGGACTACTCATGCTTCAAGTCAAGTATGAATGTTTGGAGGATTAGGGCCTAAACTGGCATTATAAATCAATCATAAAGAATGCTTCTCCAGTCCAGTGAAAATGTGCTAAGTCAAATTAACAAGGTTGATTTAAAGTCGACTTCGTTAATTCAACTTAACAAAGTCGGTCTAATTAGACGAGCATAGACATAGCCTCTGTTACTTCTTCCTGTCAGGAGTGCAGGGGACTGGACTCGATGACCTCTAATGGTCCCTTCCAGTTTCTATGATTCCATAATTCTACTAGTATGAGTTCATCATATAATTTTTTTTATTTCTTTCTGGAACATTTTAGATCATGAAAAGTAATTTGAAAAATATACCACACATTTAGTTATACTGAAGTATACTAAATAGACCAGTCTATGATAGTGAAATATAATATTTATTTATTTATTTATTTATTTATTTATTTATTTATTTTGCTTCTCCTAAATACTTGAATGTTCTGGGCTTTCACATAACCAAATTTAGGCAAACTGGCAGATGCTGATAATTTAGGATTCATCAATTTTACAATGAACTGTGAAAACGATCAGCTAAAGAGGAATTCTCTGCACTCAGTAAACATTTCTGATGATTTATTATTTTTCATTAAACAACATGAAACAATGTTCCCAGGTAACAAATGCATTGTTTGTCTTGTGTCTACCTGTCCAAGATGAGAATAGTTTCCCTTTAGTGGTCCACACAGGAAGCATTGAACAACATGACTTTTAAGGAACCATGCAACAATGCCAAATTATAGTGATTTTTAAAGCCATTCTTAAAGCAACAATATCACATTGCTATTTGCATATTTTCAGTGTTTTTCCCTCTGATGTATTATTTTAGAACTTTTGAAATGCAATTTCTCTTCTTACCAGTTTTCATTGGCCAACAGCAATTGATTTTTTTAAAAATTCCCTTTAGGTTTTTGACAAAATTCAACTCCACTTGATTATGGCAGTACATTTTGTGTAAAAGTGATTGTAAATTTATCTTATTTTATTTTTATTGCTGGATCTGCAGCAGCACAGTGCAAGACATTATTGGATTAAATGTCATGGTGGCCCCAGTTCAGTCTCTACAGCTCCCAACTTTTGAAAATCATGAAAAATGTATTGTGAATTAAAATGTTAGTGTTCAGAGACCTAACTTCACAAATCTGTCCAAAGATCAATTTGTTATATAGGGATGGATTCTCAAAGGAATAACCTCTGAGCTAACTGTGCCCCATTAAATCAAGAAGAGTTTTATTACTGACCTCAGTGAGAACATAGTTTTGGCCAACCTTGAGCCCTTTTGAAAATTCCACCTCTATCATAAGTTCTAGTATTTAATTTTGTAAATAATTACATACAAAATTAATAGTGCCTATAATATTGAAAACTGAGAGGAGGCCATTTTCCACAACTGAATCTAAATTTATATTCACATGTTTCAAATTTGTAGCTAGTTACTCATAGAAAGCCCTTATTGTGCATGCAAAAAAAAAATGTGTATCTCTATCGAGTAGTTACATGGCAAAGAAGCCAGTTTCCCTGCAAAATGAAAGAGCGTATATGTGCACAAAACTTGTGGATTCAACTTTCAAGGCCTTCTCTGAAACATGTCCTATATGTTACATCCTATCTGAAAAAGAGAGAAAGAGAGACAGTTTATTTGTTTTCTGTCACATAGTAATGAATTTCATTTTAGAATCTTGAGTATGCACCATGGTAAGAACAATTTTAAGAAAGGTCAATTGTTAAGACTAAACAGTTAACAGTTAAACAGATAAGCCTAAAAATATAAACACCAATGAATATATTGATGCTGAATGTATAGATTAAAAGCTGTGAAATATATATTTTACAGTAGTTCAGTAACAAAGATCAGATTACACCACCTGTGTGACTGAGCAGTTATGGGAAGCAGATTACAGGGGCCATTAAAATAAAGAAGTTCAAAGCAGTAGTTCTCAGGATTTCCCATATTACAATAGTATTTATCTCACCATGATCAACCCAGGAACTCCCTTTTTACTTACTAACTGTGTAACTAGGACGTCCATCTTGTGTAGCAAAAAGGAAGGACAATGTGGTTGCAACTTCAAGCCACATATTTCTGTCCCAAGTTTGAGAACCTCTGCTCTAAGTCATCGTATCTCATGGAGAAGTACTAAGGGCTCTACCTTTGCTAAAATTGTAAATGTTATTGTGATTGTTTTTAAAAGGTTGTCAAGGGTGCCTAAGGCTTTAGATGGATTTTTTTCTATTTTAAATTCTAAAAATCCAAATTGTGGGACCCATATAGCATAAAAGCATATGGAGACGGCATGACAATTACCAAAAGTATGGAATAGCAGTGCAAAGGAGAATTAGTCTACATAGAGCCACTGCCTCCCACTCTCTTAAATGAGTGGGAAGAGTGGGGACCATGGCTTTACCCCCTTGATATACTAGCCATCTTGTGCCAAGGAACATATGTTGTAGCATGTCTGCACCCAGCACAGTTTATTCCTCCCTAAATCAGCTTATGTTAAGATCTGATTGTAAAAGGTGCACACAAGAAGCCATTTGCAGTACACAGCACAAAGTCTGATTGGTCCTACAAACACCAAGAACAATCTGCATACCTGGCATGCTATCAACATCTATCTTCTCTCTTAACTAAGCATTATACATATACAGACATGTTTTTCTTTTTCATGTGAGGACTCCTCCACCAGTGGACAATCAGTATGTTTCCCAATAATATGCCTGGGCTGTTCTCCTACCTCTTGTTCAGGGCAGATCATATATTGAGTATTTGTATTTGTATTTAGATAACATATTGAAATGCCTTAACCAGATAGATAGATAGATAGATAGATAGATAGATAGATAGATAGATAGATGTCTCCGTACTTAGAAGATGCTCCTAATTGTACCATTTGATCCCTCATAAAGTTGATCTCACTAATTGCATGAAAATTTTAAAGCTGCTATAGTTTTGAAGGCTTTTTTCTTGAAGCTGACATTTCATCTGACCCAGCAGTTCTGAAGTATTGTCTGTTTGCTTTCAAATCACCCTTCACTTTCTTTTTCTCGATGGAAGAACACTATTGTAAAGGGTGAGACCCTTGTCAAACAGTTCATTCCTAATTGGTAAAGTTCTGGACTCCTCTGAAATGTTAAACTTCCAGGCAAGATCTTTACTGGAACATAATGTCCTAACATACTATTTCTTTGTTCTCCCCTATCCTTTGTTTTATTCATTTTGATGGAAAGGTAAGTCAGCTGGAAAATACATATATAAAGAACTGAAAATATGTCAGTAATCACAAAAGCAATTTTGTATTTTTATATAAAATCTATATTTTTGCAATACCCCGAATAAAGCCTAAGTCAGATGTTAACTCATTTGCATTATACTGTGTTATCTGGATGTTTCTGGAGTCCTATTAATGACCTTTAGAAGAATCATCTTCATTCATGAGCTGCTAACCCACTAAAAATACTCATTTCAAAGAGAGTTTCCATTACTCTCATAACAATCCATAGACTACTTATAGAATTGCATCATTTATCTGCTATGGTAAATTTACCTGGTGCTTTAGAGCCAGCCACAATTATCAGACTGAGCTGCTTTCTTCAGCTGTTGCCTTCCCTGGCAAAATCCTTCCCAAAACTTCCATCCTTCCACACTTTGCAGAGGCCTTTCTGGGATCTGCATGGGAAAAGAGGTGGTGGCTGTGTAAGTTGGGGGAAGATGTGCACATTGCCCCTACTCTAGCTCTGATGTCATTACACAGAGAAGATGATACAGCCTAAGTAGGTATTATCTTTTCTATCCAGTTCCTAAGCAGCCATATTGCCAGGGACATGGAGAGGGATGTTTGTAGACAGAGGCAGTACAGAGGAAAAGAGCATCTACACAAATGATTCTTATCTCCCTCAGGTTCCTGTGGATCTGACAGTGTGGGTGCAAGCTCTGAATCCTTTACCACATTTGACTAAGCCTTCCACCTCCAGTGGGGAAATACAAGAGATCTTTGTGGGGGGAATTCTTGGAGACTTTTCCTCTCACAGACCTCTCCTTCCCTGGGGAATCCATAGGAGGGAATAATTTAGTTAGAGTAATTATGTACAGAAATTATTTAGCAAATAGTTTTGAATAATTCCAAGTTCAGGAGAATCTTGATCTTTTCAATTAGCAGGGAGGTGGGGCTTGCTCTCCCTCCCGCCCCGCTAATGGCTATTCTCCACTCTTTGAATCCAAACAACTGCTTTGATTTGCTGTAACAGTCTGACCTGATCCTATGACTTACCATCCCCTACATTTATTTAGCTCCCATTCTGTAAGTTCCTTATCTTCAAGCATCTGAAGAAGTGGGATATTCTCCCATGAAAGCTCATACGATAAATACATTTGTTAATATTTAAAAGTGCCACCAGGCTCCTTCTTTGTTTCAATCTTTTCATTCACAATTCATCAACCGAAAGAGAGACAAAATTATTTAATAAGCTAATTGCTATGAATTAGTCACCTCGCTCTAGAAATATGTTTCCTGTTAGAAATTCAATATGGGGAAATAAAAATGGGCTTTATAATGTAAATGGTTCTGCATGGATTGCTGCTGGCTCTCAGTCATATTGACTGACTGTCTTTTGGACCCAATAAGGTGTTGTTATTTGGGGCACCTGACTGTGGGAGTCAGTTTGACTGATCTAGCATGCTCAGTGTATGTATTTTTAAATTAATAATAATAAAAAAGTCTGTGACTTATTGCACATTTGTAATGACGTTTTCTTGTTGCAGCAGCTGCTTTTTTTACTGCTACAATAATAGGTCTCTTTCATGTAGCTGACAAGTTGAGAAATGGAGGGTTTATTTCTGCTGTTTTCTGTTTCATCTTTCATTTGTGGTTTATATCATGTTCAGAGATGTGGCATAGCTTTTGTATTGCTTTTGTAATGGCCAGAAGAGATTCATTCTTTCTTTTCATGCTTTGAAACCTGGTTCATTAAGCGAGAACCAAAGATGGTGGAAAAGGTCAGTCTTTCAAAATGTAAATGTAGGTCTGGACTGGTTTACTTAGCTGTCAGTCATATTGATGCAGAAGTTCTTAATTGGAGTATTATACTTTAGTAAAACTGACTGTGATTGACAGTTATGGTTGTTCCAATGTAGTCATTCCCAGAGAATAATGCAGAACCCGCCCTCCCCACATGTTTATTCACTGTGCTATCGGTATAAATTGTCTTTGATATCAACTTGTGTAGCCCTTGTGCTGAGTATTGTTGGCAGCAACTCAAGTCAAGTTCAATTAGCTAAAGGTTCCTCTTAAAATTAATAAACACCAATTGTTCGAGCTCTTGTCCAGAAACCTGGGAAAAACTTAGTTCCTCCCTTGAGCAGCCTTAACAAGGAATATACCCTCACTTAGCAAGCACTGGATCTGTGCATAAAACAGGAATAAGTTATTAGGGGATAAAAGGGCCTTGAGGAAACACAACAAAAATATACTTAAATGAATACGTAAATTCTGATGGTATCTTTGCCAATAATCCTTCAAGTTTTCCACCTGTTAGTGTGAATTTCCAATAAGCAACTGACATTGTAACATTTCAGTTGACCCATCTCATGGTTTTGTGTCAGTGCTTAGGGAAGTTCCAGTGTCCAGGAGTGCACTCAGCCAAAGTCCCTAAAACAATTGCCTTGTTTAGTCCTGAGGCTCCATAACCTAACTCAGCTGCAGGGATTTCATCTTTATTAGAGCAGGCTGGAGGCCTTTGCTGAAGTTCACTCAGCTATGTTGCTGTGTTCTGCAACTTTCAGTGAAGAGTGTGTTACTGATATCTCTCACTGTCATATTGTCTGCACTATTGCCTCTGACCCATTTCTCTGCACAACACTGCCTTTGTATCATCTCTTTTCAAATCTTCAGTGGAGGAGAATCAGTAGCATATAGGACCTGTGAGCAAAGTCTTTACCAATAAGGACTCATTCCTTGCCACAGAATAGGAGCTTGTTTTCTCTCTCTCGCTTGTTCACTTCAGTCCAACTTGTTAGAAGAAAAGAAGGATTAGGTCCACTCAGGAGCGGAATGGATAGATAGATGGTGCCTTTAATCAAACTACTTGTTCTGTTTTATATATCCACATCCCTGCCTGGATCTATATAAGTAAGGCCACAATAAAGGGTTCACAAAACATATGTACTTTTCTAACATGCTAAATACAATATACATAGTGCAACAGGTGCATGCATAATATAACAGGTTACATCATGCCTAAAATCTCTACCTGTTTTCACTGTCCTTAATATGCAGGTTACATGATAAGATTATATTTAATTTGCAGCATATAATTATCCCACTCTGGTTTGTTGTTTATGAGTCATTTGGTAACCAAATACAGTTTTGACCAATGAAATGTTCAAGGCCTTTTGCCCTCTGATACCTTGTGTACATTATTTTGGTCATCAAAGCGTGACCTTTCTTATTAATGGCTTTCTGGTGGAGCCATCACAGTACTTAACAATTAACTGTTTCCATTTAACTTTCCTTTGTTAGTTGTATGTATTGCTATCCAGCAAAATGGTTTGTTTACACCTTACTGTCTCAGCCTGCAAAAACAGGTTTGATTTCTAATAAGTCCAGTGGCCAGCTACTCAGATAATATAAAAGCATAAATTCCCTACAAAACTACCCCATTAATTTGGACTCTGCGCAGAGTTGGGTCCCCAAAATGTCACTTGCAGGATTTCTAGGCAGAAAATTTATGTAGATTATCTTGGTATCTATCCCTTTTTCAATTCATTAACAGATGATGGAAAGAACTCCTTTTCCTATGGTGTTTCTTTCTGTCTGGAGTTCATAGAATCACAGAAGATTAGGGGTGGAAGGGACCTCTGGAAGTCATCTAGTCCAATCCCCTGCTCAAAGCAAGACCAACTGCAACTAAGACATCAGAGTTAGGGCTTTGTCAAGCCACACCTTAAAATCCTCTAAGGACAGAGATTCCATCACCTTCCTAGGTAACCTATTCCAGTGCATCACCACCCTGCATTCTTGGTAAACAGTTTGAAAAACAGCTCTTGGTGCTCCTACCCCTGTTCAGATGGTAGTAGTAAAATCCCTACCCTCACAGAGCTTACACTCATATGGATATTTCTGGGCTTTACATGAATACAAATATTTCTTTTTGCTGTCATACTAATTGTCTACTGATAACGTGTTTGCATAAGGTCACATTTATGGTCATCCTTCTGGTTGAAACATCTTTCCATGTGCTGAGAGTGAGTGTTCAAGCAAGAGAAAGAGGAACCATATTTGATATACCCATAGTATTCTGAAATAAATTTACCTTCACCCTATAGTCTGTGCAGTCTGTTCAGCTGTTTATTTAATATAATAACTCTTCCAATGAAAGATCCAAGCAGGGGAAGCTGCTTCAATGCCCTTCATTTGTTAATTTTAAGAGGGTTTAAATCATGGGGTGACAACACCAGGAATTGTGCATCAACATCAACACCAGCACAGCAGTGAAGAGCATATTTAAATATGACCATCAACAATGACCATACTGTGACAGATTCTCTTTTGAGAACCAGCTTCTTTCTGCTGCACAAGTGGCATTAAGGGCCCAGATTCTGCCCAAAATTTGCCAACAGAGAATTATTCTGGCATAAGGGAACTCCCTGTTGGAGTATTTTTCCTAGAAGCCTGTGACTTTGCTACTCCCTTTTGGAGTACAGGGCATGTCAAGGACAAGAGGGAGTGATGGAGCCTGCTCTGCTAAGCCTTTCTTCTACTGGAGTACTCTGCTAAGGACTTCACTTCAGTGGTGCATCACAGAGCTCTCCAGAAATAGTGGGGATGTCCCCTCTCTCTGCAACAAGCTTTTGTGCTGTAGAGAATCTGCTCTCAAACATCTTAACATTCCTAAAGAGGGGTACCAAAGACATAGGAGCTTTTTACTCTTTACTCTTGTCTGTGCTCAACCATCCCAATATTTCTCATTACTCACCCAGCATCTAGGAAAACAGATGGACCTTCAAATGTGCAACTCAATCTACAACAGAGCTGGACAAACATGGGGAAAAGACAAATAGCATGAACATTTCATGACCTTTTTGCACCCTGATATTTTAGATAAAATTTGACATTTCAGTGAAGTTGAATGTTTTAATCAGCTTTTTTCAACAAGTAACAGGCAATATAAGACTATGTGAATTTGCATTTTTGAATGCCAGAGAACCCTTCTTGGAAAAATCCCCTGCCACAAGCTTGCTTGCTTCCAACATTACTGACCCTAAAAACCCTTTTAGAAAAGCAGTGCCCATTTTCATCATACAAGTATCCCTCTCAATCAGTGTATATTTGGAGATGATACTAAAAGTTGGTGTGTATTTGTCTTAAAAAAAAAATGAAAAAACTTTAATGCAGTAATATTGCACAGGGAGAGATGCTGTCTCTCAGATAGCTATGTTCCAGGTCATTTAAGACATTACCCGAGCCAAGACGAATTACAGTTCCTCACCTATAAATCTGACTTTGAGCTTCCACTAGAAAAATAAAAATAATTTGATTACCTAACATTAGTGTATGATTGCAAAGACTTAAAGGGGGAAGAAGAACACAATATGCCATTAACAGAATTTTGTTTAAAACTGCTGAATTTTAGTTTTCATAGATAAATGCTATTAATTTTGTTTGCTTTTATAGAAATTGTCAGATAAATTACAATTTGTGTGTTTAATCCTTGAATAGAATTCCTCCTAGAAAGTCTTTATTTCATCGTAAGCCTTCTATGAGCTAAAAACAACTCCTATTGATATCAGTGAAAATACTCCTATTAAGGCAAGTGAGGATGGTTGGGGGCAATAGAATGACCAGATAGCAAATGTGAAAAATCAGGATGGGGGGAGGTAATAGGCACCTATATAGGACAAAGCCCTGAATACCAGAACTGTCCCTATATAATCAAGACATCTGATCATGTTAGGAGGCAGATTCTGATCTTAGTTATATCAGCATTAATTTGCAGTCATTCCCCTGGAGAAGACACTCTTCATTTACAGAGAAAGAATCTAGCCCTTGGTGTTGAGGGCAGCTCTCAGACAGGTTTCTGAACAATCAGAATCAACCTCTACATTAGGAAGCTGATAACTAATTAAATGGATTTACACTATTGTGGCTCGTGTAATTTGTGTTTGATAGATTTTTCTAGACTGGGAAACTCAAAATTTAAGTTTACCATACTCTGAAGATGCTGCATTGTCATGGTGGGCACTCAGCATTACATTAATTTAATTTTATTTATAGACTTTCCTGGGGCTTTCATCACAGTATTACAGAGTTTCAGAAGAACCTTTCACAAATAATTAGTATGTTTATCATCACATCATCCCTGGGAGCTACACAAGTATCATTATCCCCATTTTACAAATTGGACTTTGAGACACAAAGATGTGAGTGACTTGCCCAGCTCATACAGGAAGAATGCTGAAGAGCCAAGAATTCAACCAAGATCTTTTGAATCCTCGTCTAGTGGCTTATCAAGACCATCTTTCATCTTTTCAATAACTCTGGCTAGGAAACAGAAATGTGATTTTAATGCCAAGATGAATGGAATAAAATAATATACCATTTAATATGAGGACTTTGGTCATTACTGATTTTGTTAATATGCACCTTTAGTACTTCTGATACTTTTAGCCAGACTACACAATATGTTTCTATTTTGGGGGGCTTTTGGCAGTTCCTAAGCCTTACGTTTTGGCTCTTAATGGAGTCCCATAATTAATATTTTCCTATGAGTTCATAAGGGAGACTTGAATAGAAAATGGACTGCAGTTATATTCTTGTAGACATTAAAGTAGGCTGGAAAGAAAAAAGATCAATATATCATATTTGCCCTGTTTGAAAAGTTTTGAAAATGTGCTTAAAATATGTGGATCTGGTGTTTACTTCTCTTTCTTTGATACTTTTCTGTGGTCTATGATGCTCACCAGTGCTGCCTGCTTGAATAGTATCAGTAACAGGCTGCTTCTGTCTTGCTTTCATTTGCCAGTACACTGTACCAATCTGTTTGTTTTCTGCACTGTCAAGAAACCCCTGCTGAAATATAAATAAGATTATAACAGCAATACACTGCAGGAGAAAGCTCACGGGGATTTTACTCAGCAAGAAGGTGGTGGTGAAAAATAATAAGGCATACTACATTAACCATTCTTTGATTTAAAGATTTTTCTTTTTTTTTAATGACAACATTTGGTTTTCATTTTAGGTCACCTTTCGGGTCAAAGGTTGTAGGAGAAAATTAGAAAGAATTAATCTAATTTAGCATATACAAGCTGTTGGGTTTTTTTTTTTACATGAGAAAAATTAGGTTTTTGGAATAATGCCATATTTACGGATGTACGGAATCATTCATCAATGTGCTGAACAATGGTAAACTAGGCATAAATATTTTCTGCAGTAATTTGTTACGCTTGACCTATTCTGTGCCTCTTTAATGTGTTGGTAGTCTCACTTCTATTCCTACAGCCTGATCAAAAGCCTATTGAATATCTGTGTATCACAAAACTATCTTCAAAATCTACCAGGAAAGCCAAGAATTGACTAGACATGAAAATTCATCTATCTTCTCAGCTTTCTGTGTCAGGGCTGAGTCTGTTGGTTCAAAAATGTTCAAATTACATGGAAAAATTTGACAAATATCATTTTCAAAAACATTTTCTGCAGTAAATTTCAAATTTTAGTTAAAAAAAAATCAAGGAGGAGGAGGTAATGTTTTGCCAAACACCAGCTGTTTATAGTTTTCTGACTAAAGAAAGTCAAAATTTTTCATGGAAGTCAGACCCTTTCTGTGGCAAATTTCATTGAACTGAAAACCCAGTCTGCACATTGCTTTGTTGGGCACCTAGGCTATGTCTACACTTGTTAATTTAAGTCAACTTAACTAAGTCGACTTAACAAAGTTGACTTTAAATCGACTTTGTTAAGTCAACTTAGCAAGTCCACATTCAAATTTTAAGTCGACTTAGAGGGGACCCTACAAAATCGACCTAGAGCATCCACACTGGATGCCTAGGTCGTCTTGTAGGGACTAGGTGGACCTGGAATAGGTCCAGGGTGGCAGGGGGGGCACCCCTTGCCAAGTGCCAGGGGACTCAGCCTTTGCCCCATTGTACCTTGGTACAATGGGGCAAAGAGGGTCAGGGACCCTGGCAGGGCATAGGGGCAGGGTGGGCACAACGGTCTGTGGCTGTGTCAGCCACCCTAGCAGGGAGGGCAGTGGGGAAGCCCTGGAACTCCCTAAGTCGACTTAAAGTCGACTTAGGGCTACTCCACGTCTATACTGGCTTAAGTCGATTTTCTAAAGTCGACTTAAGCAGCAAGTCAACTTAAAAAAAGGTTTTATAAAGTCTACTTAATTTTTCCTTAAGTTGACTTAAGCAGCTGCTTAAGTTGACTTAAGGAAAGTGTAGTGTAGATGCCTGCTTAAATCGACTTAATTTGTAAGTATAGATGCACCCCTAGGTGCTTCTACTTGTCTACTTGTCTTTCTATTTTAACCTTTTACTTTCTCCCACACCAAATAACTTCGGTAATCTCCAGAGTTTTTAGTCCAGCACTTTTCAAAACCAGAATATTCACTATAATAAAAAGATCCACAAATGAAAACAAAACTCACTTATTTGTGAAATATTTAAGAAATTCTAATTATCTACTACTAATAAGCCATTAACAATATTGCTATTTGCATTGAGCTAAAAGTTTAGCAAAATCATAATAACATTGCTCCAATTTTAACTTTATTTCATACCATAACAAAAATAATTTAGGAAATAAATTACTCATTTAAAAAACAAACCCCAAAACAAAATTAAAAAGCCCCCCCAAACAAGCAGCCAATATGAAAATTCAGATATCCATTTCTTCTTTAATACATTTTACTGAGCTGATTTATTTTCCTTGACCTTTTCTTGGTATCCTACACATGTTCTTTAGATAATTTAATTTGTAATATTTTATTTGCTACTAATAGTTCAGGGTTATTGAATAATAGTAATTCTAATTCAGTTAGCTTTTTCTGTGCATGACTTACTACTTATAAAAGACAAGTTTTAAGCTTTTCCAAACCTGTGCCTCTGTTCAGGAAGATGTTGATACCAGTTCCATAGCAGTCAATTAAGGTTCTTTAGCTTGATGGTAAATATTCCACACAGTTCATGAGGATTTGGTTGACTGAGTTCAACTAACATTAAGGAGGGTTTCTGAGGCTAGACTCCTACATATCACACTGCAAAATTACCCCAGAATAACAAGTAGTATTGCACAGCATTCTTTTTTCCCATTGGGTATATATAGAATTCCCTGTTAATAAATATAATGGCTACAAATGTAAATAACCTGTTCAAAAAGGTGTCAAGTACTGAGCCATAATACCTCATAGCATCAGCCATTGATATAAACTGTAAATGAACTTTTCAGCAATTTTTAGTGCTAATAATTAGTTATACATGTATTCCTGTCTCCAAGCAGTTGATGATGATCCTGTAAGAGGCCACACATTGCCAAACAGTTCTTTCTACTAAATCTCACATTCCTGTGAGAATAGAATTCCAGGAATGGGGGAATCTGGATTGGCAGTGTAACTATACAGTGTAACACATCACAGGTACTCGTAAGTAAGCTTTCCTTTATATAGGGATCTGTGAATATTCTTGCTTGTAAAAGCAAACAACACAACATTGAAGAGGAAGATGAACTGAGAAAATCTAGCAAAATAGGGACTACAGAACTGTCCTCCCACAGAGAGCATCTGTTTTAGGTGCCATGTCAAAAAAATGATCTAATGTAAATGTGTTGTATAGAAATCCTGGTAATAGCAGTTCAGATGTCTAATAGTTAGATACTGATGCTCCCTCTCATGAGAATTAATAACTTACTCCACAAATAGTCTAATTGATTGTGATAGGATTTTTTTCCCCTCAGGTTCAGGACAAGTAAGGGTGTCAGAATCTAAGCCTAAAATGGAAATATTAAGAAGGCAGGCCATTGATGGCACCTTAGTCCTAGCAGACGAAATCCTGAGACCTTCAAGTGCTGTCATTCTAATTAAGGTATAACAGGATCCAATGCATAATCTTGCTGACCTCTTAAAGATCTTCGTAATAAATAAATAAGAAGTCAAAATTTCCAGAGGGGCAGCCGTGTTAGTCTGTGTACAGCAGAAACAACAAGAGTCCTGTGGCACCTTATAAACTAACAGATTTCTTCGGGCATAAGCTTTTGTGGGCTATAACCCACTTCGTCAGATGTATGACCAAGTGGGTTATAGCCTACAAAAGCTTATGCCTGAAGAAATCTGTTAGTCTATAAGGTGCCACAGGACTCTCGTTGTTTTTATGAAGTCAAAGGTCCCCTTGAAATATAAGCATGAAGTCTGATACCTACCATTGTGCAAATGACACTTTGAAATGAAAACTAGCAGACTAATGGTCCGATTTAGGTGGAACTTTACACTATTTTTATCAAAATTTAGTTGAAGATGCAGGATAACTTTTACTCTGTAGAATGTTAGTGGAAGGAAGATCAGTCATCAAACCATTCAATTTAAGCTGAACAACAGTTTAAAACTGCCTAAAATTACCTAAAAACAGTCTGAAGCATCTGCACTATCAATAAATACAACAAATAATAGAAGCTAATAGCATATTGATTAAATATAATATGATAAATTAATTGAGTGGGAAAACAAGAATCCCATGCCTGCAGATAGCTGCAGAAACAAAGGCTGAGGGTAAAAGGTCTGTATGCACTCTAATAATTTTCACTCTGAATGCTTGGTGTCATTCCATTAAGTATATCCTGGATAAGATGGACATATACTTCTGGCAACCTTTCCATCACAAACTCCACAAACTAATTCTTTTAATCACAATATGTGCCTTCTCTAGTCCAAAAACTGTGCTTGGTTGTTGTCTCTTTTCTCTCAACTACTGCAGGATTGTTTGCAGAGTAAATACAACAACATTTGAACTCCTTGTTGGCATAAATCCATACTGACCTTTTCAAATGCCAAATGTTTCATCCAGATTCTTTTCAATAATCTTTTCCCATACTTTCATATTATTCAATACTATTTTAATTGGGTGATAATTAGCATAAAGTGTAATAGCTCCTTTAGGCTTAAAAACGGACACAACAAAGCTTTTAAACCATTCATCGAATATATTCTTTTTCTTAAGAATATCATTGAACATATTTGTAAAATAATTGACATCTTCACTTCCCAATGACTTAAGTGCATCCACCATTACTTCATCTGGTTCAGATGTTTTATATTTTTTAATTTTTTCTAAGTGCAACTACCACCTCCTCTTCCTGTATGTAATCTATCACAGCCTGGTTTAAGTTACATGTTCTTAGTTTCTCCACTGGTTTCTTATCATTAATTAATCTTTAAAAATAATAACTCCAAAATGTATTCATTGATTATTTGGCAATATACCATGGCAATTCCTAATATAAGCAAACTCATTTACATTCCTCAACATTTTCTTCCATGCCTTAGCAGTTTTGTGGATGATTTTTTTCTCTCTCATGTCCTCCTAATTAGTTTATTCAGCTCATTCCAGGCAACGTTTTTAGCTGTCATAGCATTTCTTTTGGCTTCCTTTTTCCTCCACATATGCTATATTGTCACTGCTCAAGTCAAGGGACTGCCATTTTTTTTTAAGATTTATCATTTTGTTTTCAATGGGCTCCTTAACTTGTGGATTCCACCTCCAAGTCTCTCTTCTTATTCATTTTTTGACACTGGCTTCATCATTCTGAGGATTTCCAGCAACCTTAACTTTAGTCTGAATGAGCTGTTCTCCACACATACCAGTGTGTAGTCAGGAAGTCTACATACTACTTCTTATTTAAAGATTTTTCATTCCCATCTTTACATATCCACTATTTAGGACTTTTCTCTTCTCAGTGATTCCTACATTTCTGAGATCTTTGCATTCTAAATTAAAAAAGATGAAGTCCATGCTGGTTCACAATAAAAACCCTGGATATTACCTTACAATTGACGGTTTATGATTTATCACTTCTTCATATTAAAAATAAATCAATATGTAACTTGTGTCCTCCACTAACATAAATTATGAAATGGCCTTTCCTGTTCTGAAGGTGTATGTTTGCAGTCACTGGCTATGTCTACACTGCCAAGTTAGTTCAAATTAAGGAGGCTTAATTCGAACTAACTAAAGCCATGGCTACACTAGGCTTTAGTTAATTCGAATTAAGGGCTTCCTTAATTCAAATTAATAAGTTCAAATAGGGTATTCGAACTAAAGGGTTAATTCGAGCTAACTAGTTCGAATTAGCCAGTGTGGCCATGTTAATTTGAACTAATTTCTTAATTAGAACTAACTGGCCATTGAAATGAATGGGGATCGCTAATTCATGGCACTTGCTTAGTTCGAATTAAGTTAATTCGAACTAACTAAAATTAGTTTGAATTAGTTAGTTCAAACTAACTAATTGAAACTAATTTTAGCAAGTGTAGACATAGCTACTGTGTCCAGTAATGGTTCCCCTTGGAGTTTCTGGTGCCAATGCTATACCCTCCATGGCTTGTTTCATATACAGTCTTTGCACTTCCAACATGCATTGTGAACTGCTCTGATCATTAATTATCTTTTTATCCAGTGAAGCACAGAAACCCATTGAAAAACTACTCTTTATGTGCTCTCCTCACTGTGATGCATACTCACTTACTACATGGATAAACACAGTTTAACATTCATTGTAACTTCTATCACATACCTTTGTAACGTTTCATCCAGAATAATTCCAATACAATTTTGAGATGTTGAACTGCTTAAATTAATAGTATATTCTGTAAACGCCTACCAGTGTCCTAGCTTTACAACTTTTCAGTTTAGTTCCTTGTAAGCATGTCACGTTACTCTTCTCCATTTTAAGAGCTCACAGAGCTCCAAACTTCTTCCTGTCAGTGTTGTTACATTCCAACTTGCATATTCCAGATTATTCTGCTTCTCACTGTCTTCTTTAACTTTAAAACTATAAAAAAAATTGCTTTTATTAAATTTCCTGCATCTGCCAGTAACTACGCAAAAGAATAAATGGACACAAATGTGACATCAGAAATCACAACATCCAAAAATCATTAGGGGAACACTTCAATCCCCCTGCTCACTCAATTGACTACTTTTTAATAGTGGTGCTAAAACAAATGAATAACAAATCACAGCTTCAAAGAAACTGCAGAATTGGAATTTATATATAAATTCGACTCTGTTGCCTCATAGTTAAACAGGGACTACAGATTTTATTCTCATTAAAGCATGTGAGTTGACCTTCCTCTATATGTTGTTCCCAAGTGTTTGAATCCCAATATCTATTTTGATTTGCTGTTACAGCCTGACCTGATCCTGAGTCATACATTTCCCTGCATTTAATTTCCTCCCATTCTTTAAATTCCCCATCTTCAAAGTGTCTGACAAAGTGGGATTTTCTCCCATGAAAGCTCATGCGATAAATAAATCTGTTAGTCATCAAAAGTGCCATAGAACTCCTTGTTTAACTGGTTTATTGTTTTCCAGTTGTGCTACAAAATTAAGCATCACTGCAACATGTTAGCGATATTAATGATGGCAAGTTTTTTCCTCTATATAACTGATCCTTAAGGGCTGGATTCTGCCCCTCTTACTCACTCTGGATAGCACCTTATTCTACAGTAGTTCTATTTAGATGAAAGGAACTAATTGCAAAATAAGAGATTACTCATTGTGAATAAAGGCAGCTGAATCATGCTCTCTAAATAACTAAATGTCATAGACAACTGTAATCTTGGAAAAATTAGATATTTATTTGTAATTGTTTGGAAACGTCAACTTCACTGCATATACAAAATCAAATGAAAAAAAAAATATTCCCATTGACAATAAATGAAATTAGAGAAACAAGGTGGGCGACATAATACCTTTTATTGGACCAACTTCTCTTGGTCAGAGAGACAAACTTCTGAATTTACTGAGAGCTCTTCTTCTGGTCTAGGAAACTTTCTCAGAGTGTCACAGCTAAATACAAGACTGAACAAATTATTTAACATACATTAACATGTATTACAAGGGACCATTCAAGGTAAAGGAGTCCAATAACCCTGCACTAGTCACATCATCAGCTTAAGTGCTATGTTTCTCATGGTGATGGAGTTATTAAATCAATGTAGTCAGCAAGTTACATCAGTGGGACCTACATTTTAGTGCAGACACTTAGGCTATGTCTACACTAGAAAAAGATAGGTCAACTTTGTTAAGTTGACTTAAGGGATCCTGGCAAAAAGGGAGCCTCGGTTCTGACCCGCAGCTCTCTTCTGCTGGGAAGCCACATGTCCGGTGAGAAAGGAGCCGTGGTTCCCTTTTTGCCAGGACTCATGCAGGTCCCAGGGAGAGAGGAGACTGGCTCCCTTCTTGGAGGAAGCCAGCTTCCTGGGGAAGGGATCTGGGTCCCTTCTCAGCAGGGAGCCAATTCCAATGGATGTCGTGTCTACCCTTGAAAAGTTAAGTCGACTTGTTAACAGTGTCAACTTAACTTTTCAAGTGTAGACATAGTCAAGGCTACTTAAGTTGACCTAAATTGTCAGTGTAGACACACCCTTAGAGTTAGGTGTGGGTAAGCAACCTTACATCATCCAACTCTGTAGTACAGACCAGTCTTGAGAAAGTTTCCTGTTTCTTCTCTAGAATAGTTCTCTGTCAATTCAAAAAAATTTCTCTCTTATCAATAGAGGCTGTTCCTATAAAATATATTACCTCATCCATTTTGTCTCTCCTGGGATTGACACAGCTGCAACAACACATACAAATAAACAAAATAAGAAAAATGCTGCATGAGAACTTATTGAAGTTTGATTCAATGTTATCTATGTTGTACATTTTGAAATATAAAATAAACAAATTGTGTTTTAATGACTATAAACCTTTAACTTTCTGAATCTCAATGTGTAGTACTGATCCCCCATAATATCTGCAACTGTGAACATTTAAATATATGAAATATTGGGGAAAAATGCTTAAAAATAAACATTGGTATTTGTTGAAATTATAAATAAAAATAAAAATTAAATTCCACAATCATAGATAATTGACACATTTGCTGTATTTTTTTGTTGTGAATGAGGGTATTTTTCCAGTTCACTGTCTATTACAGCGGTGTAAACTCCTCTCTGTAAACAATATACATAGCTAGTGTTGTCACACCTTTTATACACATTAGCCTACTACCACCAACTGTTATCATTTGAGAAAATAAATGTCTATAACATGGCTAGTGTAAAAAATAACTTCATTAGACACCAAAAGTAAAACTTGGTGGAAAAATAATCAAAGACACACATTATAGAAATTTTCTTCTCTTGTGTTTTGTGTGTGTTTTTTTCACACCTTTACTTTGCATAATAAAACAGAATTAAGTTATCAGACTCTCATGAATGAAAAGTTATTATTGCTTCAGAATATGCCCATAGCAGCTCTCTGGGACTGTTGTATCTTAAGGTGGAATTTAACCTACTGTTTGTATTATGGTTTGTCAGTGGAATGGAAAGATTGGTGTGTATACATAAGCTGTGAACATGCAAAGTGGATAGTTAAATGTAAACTAGCCAGCTAATCAAACATCTTTAAAGCCTGCATTTTATCTGATTGAGTCAAGGTTCATAGCAGAGAGTTTGGCAGGTGAAAATTAGGGAGAATAGCTAGCTATCCCAAGAAAATTGCTTTTCAATTCCCCATAAATTATTGTGATCTAGAATAGCATTCTAAGCAAACATTCAAGCAGAATATATATATATATATATAAGATTTGAGTTGGGAGGAAAAAGAATAGAGAAGGTGAGAATGAAGCAAGATCCCCATAGAATGGTAATATGTATTGCTAAATACTATATAAGTCATGAAAAGCCCTACAATATCTGTCCCAAAATATAAAGGTACAGGGTATCATTTATACCAGAGTTTTTAGACTAACCTGCATGCCTTT
Organism: Pelusios castaneus; assembly: GCA_007922175.1. Lineage (NCBI taxonomy): Eukaryota > Metazoa > Chordata > Testudines > Pelomedusidae > Pelusios > Pelusios castaneus. The sequence goes on along the minus strand of ML686006.1, from coordinate 3,201,068 downwards.
TCTCTGTTGTATGTAGTGTTGTTGTAACCATGTCAGTCTCAAGAGAGAAAGAAATTTGCAGAGCATTTTCAAAGGACAGCTTAAATTTATAATTGTAGCCTTTCGGCTATGCTGTTTGCTTGCACATATTTAGTTTTCCCTATAGATTTAAGATTTATGGATATAGTAGAGTTATAGATTCATATTCAAGTATTGTGTCTGCAGCACAAGATACCTGCAGACGACATCTTGCATGAGAAGCTGAAGCAGTTATAGTATCTATGTTCAGGCCTTTGGCCCAGAGAAATAAAGAGAAGTTACATATATAGCTCTGATCTTATCACCCTAGATAAGTCAGGAGGTATCAACAAAAGATGTGTCCAAATAAACGGCAAAAGTACACAGCAAACACACAAAAGTTATTAGAAATAGCAGAGGGAAAACTAATGAACTATTTAGAAAGAAATGTGTCAATAATATGCAAGAACCGGCCAGCCAGCTTATAGAATAACTTTACCCTAATAATTTGGGGATGATGAAGTTAAGTTTGTACTTAAAGGGAGGACTTATATTCGTTAGGATATAAAAGGGGAAACTGTGTTACTTGGATCTGATCACTAGCTATTCCTTCTTTTGAGATTCTTCTTTGGTTTGGTTTTGTTCTTAGTTTGTCTTGAGTATTATTTGGAGCCACAGCTCTAACCCATAGCTGCTAGCTCTAGCATTGTCTAGCACTCCAACCCTCAGCTGAAAGGTTTGGTTATTGGACATTTCTCTCAATCAGGTCATCAAGGAAGAGTGTAAGCAGTGCTTTTTTTCTAAAAAAAAA
>ML686006.1:3164320-3185265 GCA_007922175.1 Pelusios castaneus | reverse complement strand
CTGACGAAGTGGGATTTTCTCCCACGAAAGCTCATGCGATTAATAAACCCCCAAAACAAGTAGACTTGTGATTAATGTATGTAGTCTGCAAAAGAATGTTATACAATAGATTGAGGGATGAAAGATCAGTCTCTCTCTATTTCAATATTTTATTTATGTTTCATTTTGGACTGTGTTCACTCTGCAAAATCAATAAACACTATTATTTCATACAAAATAGCCACTGTGGTAGTTTTTACAGTGTACAACTTGCTGAGAGCTCACCGAGTTGTGAATATCCCTGTTAAGTTTCAATAGTTTTCAGAGGTACCAATGCTGATTTCTGAAAGCACCACTTAAGTCAAGACAAAGAGACCTGCATGAAAATGTGTAAGAACATTATTGAAGCAAGGTGAGGAGAATCATTATAATAGGCAGCATGCAAATAACTAGCAAAAGTAATCTTTAAGATGTTATTGAATCTACCCTTGTAATTTCCTTAGAAAGTATTGCTTCAGGTTCTCATCTATGCTGAATTGCTGTAATATGCTGTTGGTAATTGGATATTGATTCTAGCTGTCAATGGATACACCGCCTAGTGTCCTTCTCCATGCAATGAGAAATGTATCAAGTCAGAATTAATTTTGGGACTAGCTCCAAAGTTACCTTTTATTTACATACTGTTTATAACAAAAGAACATTAATCTGGTTAGAAATTAAAGGGTGGAAAGAATTTTTAACGGTAAAATTAAATTATCCTAGAAATCCTAGTCTTTGCTCTTTGCTGTTTTGCAAATTAACATGTATTTAGTACTCTTTATTAGCAAATAGTTTATGACTTGTTAACAACTACAATTGAAGCAAACATTCACAGTGATAGCCAGGATCAATTTTCAACCACTTAGTTTGCATCAGAGGTTACCATAGGAACAATATCAACTTTCCTCAGCAACCTACTAAAACTCTTGCTTTCAGAACTCATAATATAATATAAAGCTCATGTGATAAATAAATTTGTTAGGCTTCAAAAGTGCCACTGGACTCCTTGATTGTTTTGTTTTGTTTTAATAAATGTTTGTTACATTTACATTTAATACATGTTACATTTAATTGCATCAATTTTATATGAAAAGATGACACTATAAATGTGTGTTTCTTGGAGCATCATGAACTATTCTTTTTTATAATCAAGACACAACTACTGTGGTTCACTATAGCATATGCTATCTCATACTCATCTATTAATATTTACATAGAGACGGGTGGAATATTAGGAATTAGGATATATTCATACACATAGCACATTCATTCCACTTCAACATGCATGGAATGATCAGCAGTGATCAAGCATTTATTTTTAAAGGGTTTTGTTTAATTCTAAATATCTCTTCTGATCGTAGTTAATAAAATACTCTATGTTTAATCATAACATATATATCTCCAGACAGAAGACAATAATTAATCAATTTTGGAACTGATCAAGAGACCACTAAAGTCAATGAGAATCTTTGCACTTACTTTAATGGACTTTGGATCAGGATCATTAGGCCCAAGCCTGTATCACTAACACTAATCTGTTAACAAGGGCTCTTGGACGCTCAGGAAAGCTCCCTTTTCAAATATTTTTTACCAAGGTTGTAGTGATTTAATTTGCTCTGATAGAGTTCATGCCCTCGCTGCTTATTGGTAGATCATTCTTAACATATATAGTGTTGCCAACTTTCATATTTTTATTGCAAGTCTCACAATTATGGGTATTGTCCTTAAAGTTCCAGTTCCTGGAGTCATGTAATATGTGAGACTCTCAGCTTTTATTTATATAAAAATTACATTTCAATCCCTCATGGTTGCAGGTTAATGTTTGAGAACCAGAAACCTAAAGACTACAAAACAAGTATGTCTGTGTGTTACTTTAAAATTTAGTCCCATAAATTGCTTAGACCCCAACATGATTTTTGAATGTTCAAGTTTGGCACTACTGCAAAGATTATGTTATCTTTGTGCTAATAAGAATATAGCTGTAGCGTACATTATTTGCTTTGAGAATAGACAGATTTCACCATGATACAAGTGTTTAAAATCCTCAGAGTCACATTGGTTTTATAATCTCATGGTGAAAATGTGTGACTGACAAGTTAAAATATTGACAGCACATCACTCATTCTTTTTCTACCCAAAACTCCAACTGACTCAATTTGAAGTTTTTGGCATATTAAAATGAAGGATCAGACCTTTAGTTTATAAAAGGTGTTCCAAATATGTCTCTGATAAACATTGTATACTATCATGAAGTGTATGGTAATGTGGCATGTTACTACAAGCATTCATACATACCTTTAAAAACTCCCAGCTTTGCTATAGATTTCCTGTCTGATGTTAGACAAGTTACTTAATCTCTCCATGCCATGGTTCCTTATAAATAAAAGAAGAATAATAATATTCTGTTTCCTTATAACAGGATTGAAAAAAAATGAATTCATTAAAGCTGGTAAAGTTCTCAGATAACTTTGGAATGTGGATCTCAAATGTACATAGACAGGTAAATAGATTAGATTAAAATACATAGATCACATGTTTCTGAATTAATTAACTATGAGTCCAGAGCAATCTATAGATGAAAATGGACTGCTCTGGCTCACAGAGTAAACTAGCTAAGAATCCGGCTCAGTGAAATTCCTTTGGTACAAATGAGAGCAGAAGCTGGCTCATGTAAATGTTCATTTAACTGAAATCATACAGACCACTGATAATATTAAATAGAAAAATACTGAACACAGTAAACTGGCCATGTAGCATAAGTTGCTTGATGTAATACAATATATTTAGTTTTGTAACAAACATGATGTGGCATACTAACAAAATCTATTTCAAAGAGAATAAACTAATCTTAGGGAAACCCGACCAAAAAGTAGATGCTTTGAAACTAATTTACACCAGTTATTGGAAAGTGTAAAATGCTGCTATATCAGGTGTTTAACACCCACTTTACACAGATATAAGCCACCATCTCAAATGCACAGCAGTGGAGAAACAGATATATGCATAAATAATAAATACTTCCTGGATGGTGTGTGTCATGGGGCAAACATGCTTCATCCCTTTTTTGTATAAAAATTCTTTTAATTAATTATCTATTTAAACTTCTTTGCACAGAATGTCTAAATGGTTAAATGTTAGCTTATTCTGTACTTGCAGAAGTAGGGGGTGGAGCAATATTGTATTGACAAGCTTCTCTCCTGGCTGGCTTGGCCCCTCTGAATTGCTGCAGACTTACGGGCTTGGCCAGCCAGGTTCTGGCAGCCTCAGTGATCTAGCTCTGGCAGAGATTGCTGAAGGAGGTAGAAGGTGGAGGCATCCTGTCTATGAGGGCCTAGCTATGGAGCTAACAGCTGCTCCCAGCCTGGGGAAGCAGCCCCATGGCCCCCTCAGTGTCAGAGGTGTATCTGTGTTTGAGGCTGCTGGAGAGGGGAGAGGCAGAGACAGCCTGTTCAAAAGGCCTGGATGCATACTTGCTGAACCCTAGCTGGGCAGGTCTCACTCAGCTGGAAGGCTGGGCAAGGGCAAAATTTAAATTAGATACCAGACTGCAAAATCACTGCTTACCATTTAAACTTTAAAGCTGTTGCAGCCTGACCTGATCCTGTGTCACACATTTCCCTGCATTTAATTTCCTCCCATTCTATAAATTCTCCATCTTCAAAGCATCTGAGAGAGTGGGATTTTCTCCCACGGAAGCGCATGCCGTAAATAAATTTGTTAGTCTTTAAGATGCCACAGGACTCCTTGTTCATTTAAACATTAGTACATTTAGTCACTTAGGCTATGTCTACACTTACTAAAGTTAGTTCCAATTAGTTAATTTGAATTAACTAATTCAAACTAATTTTAGTTAGTTCGAATTAACTTAATTCGAAATAGAAGAATTTACTTCGAACTAAGCAAGTGCCATTCATGGCACTTGCTTAGTTCGAATTAGCGAATTGCATTGAGTTCACCGGGCCAGTTAGTTCGAACTAAGCAATTAGTTCAAACTAACATGGCCACATTGGTTAATTCGAACTAACTAGTTCAAATTAACCCTTAGTTTGAATAGCATATTCAAATTTATTAGTTCAAATTAAGGAAGCCCTTAATTCAAACTAACTAAAGCCTAGTGTAGCCATGGCTTTAGTTAGTTCAAATTAAGCTTCCTTAATTTGAACTAACTTGCCAGTGCAGACATAACCTTACATCCCTAGTTCAAATCATGCTATACTTTCACCCACTACCATTCACTTTACTCTCATTTTTGCATGAAGATGCATTTTGCATACAGCTGCAGTCCTCTCTAGTCTCTTTTTCAGACTATTCCAGTCTCCTAACTTTTATTTTCTTCTGCTGTTTACTCAAAGCTCCCTGTATTTGATTATGATATCCAGCTCACAGTTCACATGTCAACTACCTAGTTCACAGAATGCAAGACCAGAGAACTTCATTTCACTTGCCTTTTTCATTTTTACACTATATTCATATTTATAAATAAATAACTGTATGATTTCTTTAATAAAACTTGATTTAATAACAACACATGTTTTCCAAATATAATTGGGTACAGATAGCTACCCGCTTTACATTTTAAAACATTTTATATTGAGAATACTGCTGCCTCCTTAACCTACTAGCTAAAATTTTAGTCTTTGCAGGGGGATTTCTGCTAAAATGAGAAATCAATGATTTGATGATGGGATATTTTCTTAACGTCATTTATTTATTTTAAAACAATGTATGCAAGTCCTATTTTATGGAACAGCAGCAGGAACAAACTGTGAGAATCAGCCTTCTTTTACAAAAATCCCAGTTAAAGTATTCCAGTCCCCATTCCAAGAAGCTTGGTTCTACCCACGGTTCCAGACTATTCTGCTCAACAAACTGTTCCTGTGTTTGAAACCTGGAAAACTTCACATTAGCTTCACATTCTTCTGGAGGGATTATATGACCTCCAGAGGTGTGTTCGGACCATTAATCTCCCAGTATTCCCTATTGACTCTCTGATAGAAGACCTGCATTGCATCTACATGTTCTTTAATGAGTTTCTCCAATGATGAATGCCTCAAGAGAGGAACAGTGCTGTCAGAGATTGGAAGAAGGAGGTGAGGAGATCATCAAATGCATCTCTCTAGATATTCCTGGATGTCTTATCATACACAAAGATATCTGTACTGTAAGGTACAGGTATCATTTAACTAAGTTTTTTAAAATTATTAATTCATGTCTTTTTAAGGAACCAAGTAAAATTTAGTTATTGTTATTAATTCTCTTATCAAACTTAAATTGATTCAAAATATAATAAATCATTATACTTGAAACAGGTATTATATGCAATATTACAGACCTCACTGTGAAGCACTATAACTGTTGGTAAATTGTGGTGCTTTAATGGACATCCATTGGACTCCAGTGCAATCTTAGGCTATGTCTACCCTTGCTAAAATTAGTTTGAATTAGTTAGTTCAAACTAACTAATTCAAACTAATTTTAGTTAGTTCGAATTAGCTTAATTCAAACTAGAAAAAAGTTAGTTCGAACTAAGCAAGGCATGGCACTTGCTTAGTTCGAATTAGCGATCCCCATTCATTTCAATGGCCGAAGAAATTAGTGCGAATTAATATGGCCATATTGGCTAATTCGAACTAGTTAGTTTGAATTAACCCTTTAGTTCGAATACGCTATTCAAACTTATTAGTTCGAATTAAGGAAGCCCTTAATTCGAACTAACTAAAGCCTAGTGTAGCCATGGCTTTAGTTAGTTCGAATTAAGCCTCCTTAATTCGAACTAACTTGCCAGTGTTAGATATTAGGGCAATGTGATGTTAACAGTTAAAATTCTCAAGCAGCAGATTTATCAATAGTCCCATTGTTAGGGTATCACGATGGATGGCATTTGACTCCAAAATATTAATTAAAAAAAAATATGAAAGCAAAAGCTTCTCTTTGCTTTATGCTATGAAAATTGTGAAAAACAATTACATTGTACTCCAGAAAGTCTCACAAATGCTGTATTTTCTCAGAAGATTGACAAACCCTAAGTATCCACCCTGTGAATATATATGACGTCTGTCATGAAACATTCAATTAGAATCAAATGTCTTTCAGCAGCTATACATTTTTTGAAACCTTCCTTTTTCTTATAGTGAGTGGCTCCATTTGAGACATCTAACACACAAAAAAAGCCATATGTGTCAGATGTCTCAAATGGAGCCACTCACTATAAGAAAAAGGAAGGTTTCAACAAACCTTCATCAAATTCATATATATGAATTTTAGATAGATGAGCGAATCTGGATATTATGGGAAGCCTTGATGGGTTTGTTTCTAACATCCTTTTAAAAGTAAGAGGAACAGAAAGGAGATTTAAATGATTTTAAAATGCTTTTCTTGTTTTCAAAATTGTACTGAGATACTGTATACATGTCCATATGAGTTGCTTAACAAATTAAGCTACCCATGTTGGGCCTAAATTGAGCTTCCTCATGATATTTACTGTCACTCAGAGATACCAGATAGCGTGATGAAATAATTGGTCCTGGCATGTAAATGAGCCCTATCGATCATCATATTCAGGACTTACTATAATAAGTATAAAGACTGAAGTTTGTAGAAAGCATTTCTAGCTATTGATGACATTTGGATACAAAGAAAGAATGAAGAGTTCAGAAGTATCCGAAAACTGCAATCTGTTCAGACAACCTCATCAAAGGAGAGTGATTTGCATTGTTTGGCTTAGATCTTCAAAATGTTTTCCTATTCCCATCAACATTCCCCTATCTTGCTAAGAAGGCTTAATTTCAACCAGCTGCTATCCTATGGCATCTTCACGTGCACAGTGGGCATTCAATGCAATTTGTCCATGACTAACAGATTTATAATAATGCTATCTACTAAATCATTAGTGGCATTGCAGTACCAATTATAAGTGTTTCTTAGAAGCCTCCCATCCTCTTACTGTCCCAGCCAAGCCCTATTAGCTGTTGAGGTCTCACAGGAACACATAACAATGCAATATGGCTGTATAATGCTTGAAAATTAAACCATGAATATGCAATTTCCAGTCGTACATATGAACTGCAGTGTGCACTACATAAAGGCACTTTATTTACATGCTTTGGCAACATATTTATATTATTCTTTCTCTCTTTCTCCTCTTACAGTTCCAAGGAGAGGAAAAGGAGAAAAAATCAAAAAAAATTCTCCTTTGAAATGGGCTTTCTTGATTGCTGTCAGAAGAATCACAGAGATCTTAAAAACCTTAATGAAATGCTAACTATGGCTGACTATTTCACTTACTTTCTCATTTGCACAATAGATCCTGTGATCTGAATGTTGATTTATCTCCAGCAAATTGCTTTTCAGGAAATGGGCTGCAATTGGTATTCAAATCACTGTATTTGTACTGTTAGTGGTGAATAGCATATTCAGCTTCAAAAAGAAACTAAAGTTGGTGGCCTATTGCTGGAGTGGGTTCGTGAGGTCTTGAGGCCTGCATTTTGCAGAAGGTCAGACTAGATGATCGTATTGGTCCCTTCTGACCTTAAAGTCTATGAGTTTATGAGATGGTTTCTCTGCACCCTCAGGAAGGGGATGGGATCCCTCCACTTGATCTGGGGAGAAGAAAGCAGGAGATGGAGCAAGGGAACCCAATATAGTGAGCATTACTTAGATACAGAGGAACCTTCTGAAATGCAACAAGAGGAAGTAGGAAACAGATGGGAGGGACTCCCAGCTTCGTGAGAAGATGTCTGCTAAAGTATGCAGGCAGAACTGGGCTAGGACCCCTACTGGGGTCATACAGCCTGCAGTGGGTGGTGAAATGAGCACTCCACCCCCTCCACTTTCTCTCCCTCTCTCCCTTCCTCTCCCATATTAGAAGGCTCAGGTGGAATGCAATATTCCTCCAGCCAGTGGTACAGTTGCACTCTGTACTATGATTCAAGGAAGAGGTGGGGCTAGGGACAGAGGAGAACAGATTCCCTGCAGTGGTAGGTATCTGGAGGGGAAATCATGATCTCTTCATCTAGGAACATGCGAAGCAGAGTTGGGGAAAGGTGATAGTCAGAAGGTGCTCAAATGAGAGCCTTCCTGAAAGGAGCACCCAGCAAGGGTAGCAGGTGTAAGACTTGCCAGCATCCCTCTACAAGAGAGAGAGAGCCAATAGCAGACCTTCAGGCACCAGATTAGGTGTCCCCCAGCCAGGGCTAGGGCAGCAGACAAGTGCCAGGAGGTTAGAGAAGGATTGCCTGAATCACTGCCAGAAAGCTGGGGAGTCTACTTAACAGGAATAGTCCTTCCAGGATAAAGGGTGCTGAGGGTTCAGATATAGGGCAGAGACAGAGTCACCAAGCCTGACTATGAGCTGGGGATGCATGAAGCCAAAAAAGGGGTACAAGAGAGGGAGAAGACACTTCCAACAGCAAAGGCAGTGCACCATTCCTCTCTTTTGAGAACTGGGATTCCAGGAGACCATTTGAAGGAATAGATACATTCCTACAGATTTCTTGATGCACATTTGTCAAAGATCACTGAATGAAAAAATTGGAAAGGAGAGTGCATCGATGTATTCACCTTTTTCTTCCATGACAATTAGATGGTGTATATTGATACAAAAAGGAAAGAAGGAAGATAAACCCAGCAAGCCCAACGTGACTAGGAAACTAACTAACTGTACTGCAGTTGTTATTATATACAAAGGTAATATGCAAATAGGACCCTGACCAAAGTGTCATCCTTCTTCAAATATCCAAAGGTCATGCCAGGGACACATGCCAAATATGGTGGTGGGACAGGGTTGAGGTATGATGAGGACGTAAGACTTCAGGCAGCAGAGGAACAAAATTTGCCCAGTGGTCAAAAGGTCCAAGTCTTGTGGCTGAAAGGTGTCCCCGCCAGCAGGTAGAGGATCTTGGGGGGCAATTACCGCAACAGTGGGTACAAATCAATCTTTATTGACAAATGTAAAACAGTAAAATTTAACAATGGGGTGTATGGGGTTTGTCACAGTAGGCAATAATGGGGTGTATGGGGTTTGTCACAGTAGGCAATAATGGGGTGTATGGAGTTTCTCTTATTAAGCAGTGTGAAAATGAAGAGGTGTCACAGCGAGTCACAATTGGTGGCTAGCGATTCTACAAAAAAAAAGGCAATATGTCACAATGGAATAGGTGTAGAGGTACAGTAAAGGCAGTGGTAACCAATGGGGTTTTACGAATATGAATGAGATACAAATGGCAGTAAAATTGCACAATAAGGGTGATTAGTGAATTTACACAAGTGTAATAGTACAGATGAGAATTGATGACTTGGTTTGTAGGACTGCAGTGGCAGGCAGTCTGTAAGAGTGTACCTAGAGGCTGGGTTAAGGAACAGGGGTGGGGTGAGTAATCAGTGGCAGAGGAAGAGGGAAGAGTACAGCTGCAAGGGATGCAGCAAGAGGCAGTCTGTAAGAGTGTACGTAGAGGCTGGGTTAAGGAACAAGGGTGCGGGTGGGGTGAGTAATCAGTGGCAGAGGAAGAGGGAAGAGTACAGTGGCAGACAGTCTGCAAGGGTGTGACTAGAGGCTGTCTTAAGGAACAAGGGTGGGGTGGGGTGAGTAATCAGTGGCAGAGGAAGAGGGAAGCGTATAGCTGCAAGGGATGCAGCAAGAGGCACTGAAGCCCTGCAGGGTGAGGCTCAGAGCAGTCTTCAGGAGCCTGCAGGCTAAATGCAGAGGATTCAAAGAAGAAAGGCAGCAAGGGGCTTTGGAGGTTCAGGGAGAGGTGAAAACAGCAGCAGAGGACTTGGGGTGTTCGGGGAGAGATGAAGACACAGAGGCACTTATTTAACAACTTAACAGCAACTATATAACTTATGCTAATAATGAACAACAGAAAGAAGGAAAAACAAAAAGAGAGGAGCAATACAGTAAAACAATTATCTTTAATCTAGCTTAACTATGGCCACACAATATAACAGGTAATGGCAAACAAGTATCCCACTTAACTACCACTAAACACAGACACAAAATTCAATTCTAACAGGACTACAACTTATACAAGCTAATAAAATACAACTTAACAAAACTAAGCCTAAACCAACTAATGAAACTAAACCTAATGGCACGCCTTATACTACACTGGTCCTATTGACCAGGGGGAACAGTCCCAGAGGCAGAGTGGTGTGAGCCCAGGATACAGCTCCTGAGGGAGTCAGGGGATGGTGGCTGCAGCAGTGGAAACAGCTGAAAGCAGGGAGCCCCGGGACAGAGCACACGGAGGCAGAGCTTAGCAGCGGCACAGGCTTTTCTTTAAGCAGCAAGGGAACTGCGGAGTTAGAAACAGTTTCAGGCACAGACCAAGGAATTAACTTGAGTCTGTCTGCTGGGGAAGCAAGGCCAGCAGCTAGGACAGGGAGAGTTTGCAAGAGGGGAGCCTTACCAATTCCCAGGACAGCAGCAGGAATAGAGGCAGGAACAGCAGCAGCAGCAGAGGATGAAGAGGAGGCTCAGTTCATTTTCAATCATCAGGAGAGCTCACAGGAAAATTCGGTGTTCATGGAAAGGGAGCTTAAAAATGGGGGTACGCTCAAAAATTAAACAAGAGCGAAGAAAGGGCCCCCAAACCCCACTAGCTGATCAGACCAGTTGGCAAAGCAGGAACCTTTCTGATGTCTGACTCAAAAATGTCTGGTTTTAAAGGCAAACTCAGGCAGCTTCCCGCCAGTAACTCTGATTGGCTCCCTCTGCTACAGGGGAAGAGAGAGGGTAGAGAAAACTGAAGGTAAGCACAGAACAAGTCTGGGCAAAGATCTGAGCCACAGGTATGACTCATACCCTTAAGCTTAACAGGCCATTTAAGTCTTGCACTCCTGGGCATTGTCCACCCTACACCGAGCCAGGGTCTAAACCAAGGAGCTAAAGTCCGCCTCCCTGGGCTGGGCAATGGCCCTTAGCAGCCCAGGAGGGGTGGCCACACAAAACAACAAAACAAAGGGGGAAAAAATGCAGCAGGGGGACAGCTGCAACAGACATGCCCCCTTGGCTGACCCTCACGGGCTGTCAGGGGGTTACCCCGTGCAAAGACTAAGACCAGAGGGCTTACAGATCCTCGTCCTCTGTGTAATCTAGGGGAGATGGTTTGCTGCTGTGAAGGGGAATGGAAGAGTACCTTATCTGCAAAGGCAGGGCAGATACAACCCTGTCAATTAGCCGCTTGGCCACCGCTATCCCCAACAAAAAGGCTACAAGAACAATAACCATGGCAATAAGCCACTGCTTGATGTACTGAGCCCAGGATCCCAGTCCCCAGCTGGACCACTTGGCTTGCCACCAATCCCACTGCTCTTGCTCCTTACGAATCTTGATGGTGAAGGAGGATAGTTGGTCAGCCACAGCTGAAACATTATTCCATCTGGGCTGGAGGCGCAGGCAACATTGTCCCTTAAAGCGAGGGTTGAGGTCTTCTAGGGCAGTACAAAAGTCCTTCTGTAGGATGGTCTGGATCAGAAGGCGGTTCTGCTCGGCGTAGTTGGCCAGGATCGTGAGAGCATCACTGGTTCGACGAAACCCTTCGGCTGTGATGTTGGTGAGGGCCTCCAGACCAAGTGACAGTCCACGGATTTGCTGCAAAGTTAAACTGTAGGAGAGGGGGTTAAACTGTACATAGCCCCCTATGACCATCTCCGTGGCTGACATGAGTCGCTCCCACATGGTGGCTGCTTGTCGTTTGCGTAGTGAAGAGAAGGGGGGGCGGCGGTGGTGAAAAAGTCCCCCTCCCTTTATGACAAGTTGCCCGATGGCACATACCCCCTTTGGGAATGTTGGTAGAGCAGTTCGGACAATGTTGTTCCCGCAGAGCCACACTTGACCCGGGGGAGAGGGTAAAAATTGTTCACGGATCGGACTTCATTGTGGGGGCTTCTGGCCAGGGCGTGTATCGATCTCTATCCATAGTAAGTGAGCGGCTCTGACCTGTCTCAGTTCCACATGGGTCAGAGCTGTGGCAAAGTATTGGGTGGGGTTGAAAACTGTACTTGTTGGAGAATGATTAATAAATCTGGTAAACTCAGTCCGGTACCTTGGGCTTCCTTTCTTGGGGTTCGGGTTTGGACGGGGTCCTATGAACCGCTGGGTGCGATTGGGATAATGTCCCAGTGGGGTGGGGTTGGGGAGTCCGAAGAACACGATGCAGGGGGCCGCTGGGAGTGGTCCTGTTACCGCAACAGGGGCGAATAAGTTGGGCCTCCGGTCATCACTGGTGTTGTTGCACGTGAATAGGGGCCGATGAACCCAGTCTGCGTTGTTGCAGGCTGAGGCTGGATGCTGTGGAGTCAGATTCGTGAGAGGGAGAAACTCCCAGAGGAAGGGGGACCCTCCCTCTGAGGCCTCCCGTCTTGTGCAGGCAATGCAATCATATGATGAGGGGACATCTGACAGGTTCCCGATGAGGACCTCCTGCAGGGCATAGGCTCTCAACCAGGCAACCAGGGGGGTTTCTCGAGGCGGGGTGGCAATCATGGCAACTGATCCCTGTAAAGATATAAAAGAATGGTGGCCCGTCTGAGGCCTGTTATGACCGGGCACTGAGCCAGTTGTGATGGGCCAGGTCAAGTTTGGCCCTATAGCTTTACTGGTGAACGGTGGCCCTCCATCGGTCTGGATCTCTTCAGGTGCCCCCCAGGCAGCAATTACCTGGAGAAGGGCTACAGAAACAGCTGGTGCAGTAGATCGCCTGAGGGGAGAACACATTAACTGACGAGACCCCAGGTCAACTATTACAAGCCCCTTTGGATACTGCTTTGCTCCCGGGAGGGGGCCAATGAGATCCATCTGCCAGGTTTTACCCGGGCTGAAGTGCTCAGGGCTATAAGCACCATGGGCATAGGCAGGCTTGTTAGTGACTCGTGCCTGTTGGTAGCTCAGGCACCCCTGGACAGCTTGGGTGCACTGCTGCCTAGACACGCTTGATGTTCATCTCCCTCGGTCAGTTAGCAGCTGGTGTAGGGCACGGGCAGGCAGGTGCCCCCACCCCTCATGGAGCCAGGTGATGAAAGGATTGCTGCAAGAAATGGTGTTAACCTGAGATGCATCAAACTTATATTCTCTGAGTCGCAGATCCAGGCTGGAATGAAGAGGGTTACTGTCAGGCCTGTGTGAAGGGCAATGAGTGACAAACCATGCCAGTTTGGACTGTGCTGCCAGTTGCGTAATCTGTGTCCAGATTTCTTCATGAGCAGTGGGCTGTCCCTCTCCCACAGCAAAACCTAGGAACTGAAAGGTAGAAGTAGCAGTGAGAACACTTTTAGGCAGACTGAGGTTCCACCTATCGGTGGATAAAGCGGCCTGGACCTGTTCGGTGACCCTTTGTACTTTGGCTGGTGTGGTGCCAGTTATTAGAATGTCGTCCACATAGTAGATGACATAGACATTGAGGAGGGGTGGTACCTTCTCTAACGTGCTGGCTAGGGCCTCGCTGGCACAGGCAGGTGAGTTTTTGTACCCCTGGGGACACGCTTGCCATTGGTACTAGGCTCCCTGGTAAGCGAAGTTTAACAGTCCCTTGGGGTCATAGAGGGGGATTTGATAGAACATATCTTTCAGATCCATTGTACATTCCCATTGGTTTGTGTCATCCAGTAGGATGCGCTCAGTCATGGGGATATCCCATTTAGCAGCAAATGTTACTGACCGTATGTGTTTGTTAGCAGCCCGGTAGTCGATAACCATTCTGTACTTGTTGGGCTTGTGTGGTTTTGGGATCCCCCATGCACTAGACAGGTATTTGCTCGCTGACACCCGCCGAATTTTGTTATCATTGAGCAGTGTCTCAATGAGCTGGGCAATGTGTGGTTGACCTGTTGGGGCTGTGGGTATGGGTTTATATTTCCAGGGTCTGGGGTTAAGCAGTTTGGGTTTGTGGGGTGCACCGGTACCAGATAGGGTGACAGGTAGTGCCTCGAGCACGGCTTTGGCCAACTTAAAACACCGTAGTTCTTTAACTCCGAGGAGAGGCATGGGCCCCACTAGGGCTCGAAACGTTACCGGTGTGTGGTTCATGAATGCATGTACCTTCACTTCTGGGCGGGGTTCTGTGCTGTTGAGGCCTTGCACATAGATGGTGTGTCCTGTGGGAGTGTGGGGGACCTGAGGAGGGACAATGGACACCTGTGTCCAGCAAAAAGGGGATGACGAGACCCACGTCAAAGACTAGCGGATAATAGGGGCGGGGGTCCCCTTTCCAGGTGCTAGCCGCCGCCAAGCACCTGGCCATTATCCGTTTTTTGGCTGGGAAGTTTCTAGTCGCTCTTCCCATCCCAGAGCTGCAGCAAGAATAGAGGCAGGAAGAGCAGCAGCAGCAGAGGATGCAGAGGAGGCTCAGTTCATTTTCAATCGTCAGGAGAGCTCACAGGAAAATTCGGTGTTCATTGGAGGGGAGTTTAAAAATGGGGGTACGCTCAAAAATTAAACAAGAGCGAAGAAAGGGCCCCCAAACCCCACTAGCTGATCAGACCAGTTGGCAAAGCAGGAACCTTTCTGATGTCTGACTCAAAAATGTCTGGTTTTAAAGGCAAACTCAGGCAGCTTCCCGCCAGTAACTCTGATTGGCTCCCTCTGCTACAGGGGAAGAGAGAGGGTAGGGAAAACTGAAGGTAAGCACAGAACAAGTCTGGGCAAAGATCTGAGCCACAGGTATGACTCATACCCTTAAGCTTAACAGGCCATTAAGTCTTGCACTCCTGGGCATTGTCCACCCTACACCGAGCCAGGGTCTAAGCCAAGGAGCTAAAGGCCACCTCCCTGGGCTGGGCAATGGCCCTTAGCAGCCCGGGAGGGGTGGCCACACAAAACAACAAAACAAAGGGGGAAAAAAATGCAGCAGGGGGACAGCTGCAACAGACAAAAGGCACAGCCAGGTTATTGGTACTGACACCATAGGCTTCAAAGAGCAGGAACAGGCTTAAGACTGTTTCATATTTAATGACCAGAAGTCATTTTATTCCTTTTGTACATACAAGCATTGCTATAAGAAATATGAAGGCCAGCATGGTGACCACACTTGCTATGGGAGTAGAGGAAAAGCTCAGTTTGGTGGAAAGTGGGGTGATCATCAAGTGTCTAATATTGTGACAAAAGCAGTGGAAGGAAGCAGCAGTTTTGGAAGAAGTTTCACCTCTCCCCCCATTAAAGTAGAGGTGTTAAGGACCTTGTTATGAGTTTATCTTAACATGACACATGGGCTATGTCTACACTTGCTAAAATTAGTTTGAATTAGTTAGTTCGAACTAACTAATTTGAGCTAATTTTAGTTAGTATGAATTAGCTTAATTCGAACTAGCATGGCCACACTGGAATGTTAGTTTGAACTAAGCAAGCACTTGCTTAGTTCAAATTAGCGATCCTCATTCACTTCAATGGCCAGTTAATTCAAACTAAGAAATTAGTTCGAATTAACCCCTTATTAGTAGTTCGAATTAAGGAAGCCCTTAATTCGAACTAACTAAAGTCTAGTGTAGCCTTGGCTTTAGTTAGTTTGAATTAAGCCTCCTTAATTCGAACTAACTTGCCAGTGTAGACATAACCTTGGAGTTTATATGTGGATGGTGTTTTCAGTAGGTTTACAGTTACCATATAAGGAAGAATGGTTGCACATATGAGAAGAAAATGTTTGAGATGTTAAAGGAGTCAAACAAATTATTTTGGGGGAAAAATAGATAGAAGTAGCAACTAAAACAGTCTGTAGTCAGGGCTTAGTGACTAAGGCAACTGAAGGGCCAAGAACATGCCAGCAACTGCAGATATTCAAGTGTCCATATCATTTGAGTATCCTGTAGAGCAGAAGCTCCCAAACTTTTCAGCATCATGTCTCCGAAACCCTCATGGCTCTCCACCTCTTCTGTACCATCATCCAAATCCCTTTTAACAAAAATTCAATTAGTAATTGTACTATTAAAAATAACCACAAATAGGTTTTCTAGGTTTTCATTTGCTAGAAAGTTCAAAACGCTTTTCATGGCATAAAATTTGAAAATTAAAAATTCTGTATACTGATAAAACAATTTTTCGCAATGAAAATTCCACTGTCCCGTGCCCCCCTTGGATTTTCATCACGCCTCCCCAAATTGGGAACCATTGCTGTAGAGTAACAGGGTTATATTTTAAGTTACTGAAATACACGTTGGTCTTGGGAATGACTGCTAAGGTTTTTCCTTTCTCTCCAAGTAAAGTTACTTTGTGTGCCTTCAAGTTTTTGTAACCAAAACAATTCATTGTGTCTTTTATAAATTTATGAAAAGATTAAGTAGGCAGTTATAAATCAAATATAAATTTTAGCTAAATAGAGCACTAGGTAGGTGAACTTATGATTCTATTGAGTTAATTTCCACAAAGAACATTATAATGGTCAAATTAACATTGCAATTGAAATACAATCAATAAATCAATGGTTTAATTTATTTGGCTTGCAGATAACCATAATTAGTAATTAAATTATACTAAGCAAATTAAGGAGAACAATCCTTTTTAAGGTTTCACCAGATGGTTAATGGGAGAATCCTTTTCTTTTAATTTAAGTAATTGAGCTCCAGTTCTGCTAAAAGTACTTTGATTTGAGGAAGTATAACTCTTAAAATGATTTCCTGGTAGCTTCCCTTAAGGCTACCACTCTCCCATTAATCTTTATTGTTCACAAATATTGGATGGCTGAGTTTGTCTATATTTCTCTCTCCATGTTATGCAACCCAGGTCTCTTTCTGTACTCTGGTATGAATAAAGAATTGTTTCTAAAACTCCAGAATTCTAATGGTTTAGAAAGATGTCCATTCAATTTGTTACTAACAGCAAGCAGATGCCTCTTGAAAACAGGACCCACATTCAAGTATACAAATTGTTTATATATAATCTACAGTTATTCAAGGTTACATGTTCATTCATTTACACACCTTCTCATGACACAGAGTTAACTGTGGCACATTAAAAAAAAAAAAAAAAAAAAAGCCTACATCAGTGGTTCCCAGATGTGAGTCATGATCTCAGATTGGGTTACACCATCAGTAGATAGAGTATGGCAATCCCTAGTGAGTGGAAGAGGCCATTTTGCTCCATATGCATAGTGCACGTGAGGTCATACTGTGCAGCGAACGCTCTTCAAAATGGCATGCTACATACTCTTTGGTGTTCCTGGAGGAAATATGTCATTTAAACAGAACCATGCCAACAAAAAGTTAGAGAATATCTTGCCTTCTTACAAAAATCTGTTTTAAGCATTTCATAGCAATGCTAACTTTTGTTATACATTTGGCCAAATGAAGTTATTCATGGCTAAATACATATATGGCCTCTATTCCTTAGACTCCTCCAGACCTGTTTATGATGCTGCCCAAATATTTGTCAGTTGCCAACCCTCTGATTTCCTGTCCTGATAGGTTAATACTGATCTGGTTATATTCTGGAACTGGAAGCTCTTGATGGTAATGGCAAGGGACTTACTGGATTAGTAACTAGACTAAAGATAGCATACACTGCTTTTTGACCAACCATCCGCTGCAGAGATTCACTAAACTGAGCCAACAACACAATTGTGACAGATGTGCAACATTCTGGATACAGTTTACTGAATTAAATTTACTAAATTAAATTAAACCTCATTGAATTAAGTTTAATTCCTTTGGGGTCTATTGTATTAAAATGTGATTCCTAATGGGTTATTGTGAGATTATATGTACATTCTCTAGGAGGAGGGAATATACTAACTGTGACAAATACATCTCTTTCAGGGCAGCAATTATCTAGGAAGGGTTGGAACGGCCTGGAGAAAATCCATACCATTCCAGAATTTTAATACTTCATATTGGTTTATTTGTAGTATTTACAGTTCATAGCCTTAGGGATGGTCTGATGGGTTCTTCAAACTAAAACAAAATAAAAAATTGCATTTCCTAACTTTCAATAGGATGCTGTGTCTTCTTATGTCAGCTACTAATCACTCACACTAACCCACTTTGGCTCCATTTACACAGGGGAACAAGGCACCCTCTCCAAACAGAAATAAACCAAGGCTTTCCCTTACAGGATACAACAGTTAGTAGGAGAAGCCTTTTCTCTTCACTGCATACAAGCTTTCTGAAGCTTGAGTCTCATCCCTCCTCTCTTTCCTTTCTCATTTGAAAAGGCTTTTAAAGGCTTCCCTAAACTAGACTTACTTGTCCATAATTAACCTAAGGTAACCTGTCTTTAACCATCTTTGCAGAACTGTCATGGCTGACTTTGTCACATAGCATAATTCCTTCAGCTATTAGCCCTTTGAAGCTTCACCCTGAGGAGAGACCCCATTGTCAGGTTGATACTTATTCATGAGTCCTTTAAAGATTCAAACTGACTTCCTTAGAGACCAGCAGACTAAGAGAAGATATAGGGATAAATAACCTGATAGTGAACTGACTTGGGGCTTTTGTTCTGATCCATCTAAGATCCAGAGCCAGAAGCCTGAGAGAGGTGGCAAGCTGGATCATAAAGGTGTTATGTAGGCACGGATGCCATGAAGTATGACAAAAAAAATTCATTGGTGTACTCAAGATTTTGAAGCATAACAATTTTCACTTCAGTACAACTGTAAGCTGCTTCCTAAAACTTATTCTTCACCCAATCATTTCTGATAATAAACAATAAGGTTGATAGCACACAGACTTTTCAGATTCTTGTGGAGATAGGAAACAATGCTGTGTATCTACCATTGACTTTAATGCAGCTTTTCATTCCATTGTAGACAATGACACTATCCCCAAGAGGCCAAGTTTCCTCATCATATACACAGACTTGCTTGATGCACTGAATCAAAGGCCTATCAAAAGCCCTGTGACAGTTAGAGGAAAGGAGGGCCATTTACATTTTTCATGATGGGTGATGACCTCAGGTAGGCCCAACTAGTGGATTCCATCTTTGTAGATGAGGAGTCTCATCACTTTGTTTGTGTGACCAAAGAGAGGAAGGAAAGTTTATATGTATGAGAAACCTGTTACAATAGTTTAATGGGGAATCAGTTTGGCAATTTGATTGATTGCTGGGACCAGATCAACAAATACAAATTGATACAAATACAATTACCAAGGGAATTGATGTGCACAGAGGTGGCCTGAGGAATGGACAGAGAATAGTATAATAAAGGATATATTGCTTTACTTTATTTTTTTCCCACTTTTAATAAATGGGTTAGTTTATTGTGTGATGACCTGGAAGTGGTCTTTGGGGCTAGACAAGTTGTGCCAAAGGCATCAAGATAACAGCTCCAGGTGTGAACTGGAAGTGATAGATAGTTTAAACAAGGAGCAATGTCCTTTAAAAGTAAGATATTAAAATATTGATCAAACTGGGAAAGGGTCTACAAAGTTTTAAGGAATTGTTGAATGGTATGTATGCTGAAAGCTTTTGTGAAGTTTTAGTGATGCATACAAAGTTTTAAGGAATTGTTGAATGGTATGTATGCTGAAAGCTTTTGTGAAGTTTTAGTGATGCAGGAGCAAGACTCTCTATTTGTACATGAATATAGTAGCTAACTGATTAAGTGCTGTTTGGTGGGGAAATAAGAAATGTATTGGCCTCCTTTGTTCTTAACCTGCACAGATTCCTTCAGGATGGATTCAATTACAGCTTCAGCATCAGAGTTTTACTCACAGAGGGTGCATCTACACTTATAAATTAAGTCGACTTAAGCAGGCTTAAATCGACTTAATTTAATCCACATCTACACTGGGCTTTCCTTAATTCAACTTAAGCTGCTCCTTAAGTGGAATTAAAGAAAAAACAGTTTGAATTAATAACACCTCATTATAATTCGAACTAGTGTCTAAGTCAACTTTAATAAGTCGACTTAGCCAGTGTAGATGCCCTAAGTCAACTTAGTCGACTTAGGGCAGGGGGGACAAGGGAGCACCGCATGGCTCCCTCGCAGAAGAGAGCCACTGTGGCTACCTTGTCCCCTGGGGAGCCCCTGCTCCCTTCTCCCCAGACCCAAGACTTCCCTGCCAGGGGAGCCGCAGTCCCGGGGAGAAGGGCTCCCCAGCCAGGGCTCAAGCGGTCCCCCATTGGAACCCTGGCTGGAGAGCCCAGGAACTGGGCGGCTGGTCTCGGGAGAGCCAGTCATGCACCAGCTGGCTCTGCCGGGACCAGCAAGTCATTCATGGCTTCTTGGTCCTGGGACAGCCAGCCTTGCAGGGCTGGCTCTCCAGGGACGAGTCGCCTGGCTTCTTGTCCCAGGGAGAGCCAGCTGGCTCTCGCTGGGGCAAGCCGCCAGCGGCTTCCTGGTCTGGGGAAAGCCAGCCCTGCAAGGCTGGCTCTCCCTCCACCTATCAAGTTGACTTAGAGAGTCTAGTGTAGAGTCTCTAAGTCGACTTAATAGGAGCACCTTTAAGTCGACTTAAGAGTCGTGTGTGGATTCTCTAAGTCAACTTAATAAGGTTGACTTAAAGTCGACTTAGTGAAGTCGACTTAGTAAAGTCATCCTAAACTCCTAAGTGTAGACATAGCCAGAGTGTTCAGATAAATGGGTGTTGAAAATTTTGACTTGTTATTGTACTTACATTGGCCCGCATCATGGATTACTATGGCAGTGGAGAATATATCTGTTTTGATTGCAGGAGACATCAGAAACAAGGCTAATGTCTCCATTTATGGGAAATTTTCAGTTCGTTGCCCACATTGGACAGCCAGTTCACAGCTGAGCTTCATAGTCTAGTGATAAGCACCATAGACAATCCCATGAGATATTAATAATTCTGTCTTCAGAAAATTGTGCAATAAATGTGGCCTCATAAACAATGAGGAGAAAGCAAAATATGAGAGAGATTCTGCTTAACAAACACCACCCATCCTGTTCATTGAATGAGACAGGGGCACTGTGGCAAGAAATAGCATGTGATCATTGTGACGGGATGCACATCTGTGCAGCCCTTGGGCGTGACCTGTAATA
>ML686006.1:3150944-3164310 GCA_007922175.1 Pelusios castaneus | reverse complement strand
GTCATAGCAGCACACCAGACTGGATTTGGGGAGCAGCCTGTCACATTCATGTAACTAAAAATAGTATAATTTATAACACATGTATGCAAGGGATCCAAATTAAGTCTATACAGGCAAACTTTTAACTGTCATTTCCTGACTTTTAAGTGCTTGATTTGAAACTTTAATACATTTTTAATATATGATTACTGTATAATTAAAGAAAAAAAGATTCCCAAAGAGGACCTCTATAGGAAAAAAAAAAAAAAAAAGAAGAAGCTTTAAAGCGGCCATGTGACTCGTTCCTCCCAGAAGTGAAATCAAAATGGGAGCCAGGGTTAGCAGTTCTCAAAGATAGAATGAAATTTTCAAATGATCCCGTCCTTACATTGTTTTTATTGTATCCACTACACTGAAGCTGAACTTTTTAGTTGAAACTGTGATTGTCCACCTTTAAGGTTATAGATATATTTGGGATCAGTTCATTTCACCACTGCAGTTGTTAATAGGTAGATTTCATCCACTTAGTAATATAGTAATATCTTGTTTATTTAACTATGGGAAAAATGGTGTTGGGCCTGCATTGGTGTACATATGAGAGTTAGGGTTCAGAGGAATGTGGAATTAATTAGACATCCTTGTCTCAGCCCCAAATTTATCGGGCCTGAAATGTTCATGAAACAAGTATGGCAGGGAGCTGTCAAGCCAATTTATGGGAATAAGGCCTGAAAAAATGTGAACTGGGAGGTTGCAAATGTTTCTTTGGATACTGGTAGGTTTGTGTTGACATACAGGGATATCAGATACAATGTGTCTATGCATTTTATGCTGGAATGAATTTATCAGATAAAGGGGCTGACGCTTGCTGGGAGACCATAGTGATTGGACTAGATAGGAAACATATGAGACTGTGGGTTAAGTGTGGGGATGGGACATAGAAATTTGCTGGCATTCCTCCGACTAGTGTCCAATGTGGATAAAAGCTAAATGGGCCATTGCTCAGATGTAAATGAGACCGTGGACATAGCTGGTGGACTCTTTGGCTGTAAGAAGACCTGAAGTTTTCCAAATAAAGGTTCAGTTAGTACCTCTCTCCCATTTCTCTCCCACTTCTGTGAGGAGGATGAGAGGATTCAGAAGTCAGCTAAGTCCTAGTGATTAAAGTCATGAGGCTCTACCTTGAGTTATTGCTTGTATGGCGGGAGCTCTGAAATCCTGTATTGATCCAATTAAGTGTCTGATTTTGGTGATGGCCAGGAGATGAGCTGAAAGAACCCTCTGCCTCTACAATAAAAAGTTAATAAAAGTATGTACTGCCTCTTAAATCCATCTCCACTCCATCCCTCTCTTTCATTTACCTATGTCCTGATCAATCAATAACTGATTTCATGGAAATCCATTAAGGATAAAAAGAAGCTTCTTATCAAAGCTAGTAACTTGGACATTGTTCACAAAGAAGAGAAATAAATTTTAAAGATAATTTAAAATATTTTTATCCTTTATTTTTCTAATAAGAAGAGGAGATTTCATTTAATAATTTATCCCACATAGTTTCCTGCTGGCACTTACTATCTCCTGTTCCTTGGGAGTTTTCACTAACAGTTTTCAGTCTGTTCAGGTAGCTTTTCTCCAGACAACCTCCAATAAAAGTTGCAAGTCAGCTATGTACAGCTCCCATCTTTTCTTGAGTTTGGCTTTTCCTAAATGTAGTGAAGATGTGCATCACTCACTTCTCAGATATAATTTCCACAATGCGGTCAGGCAAGCCATGTCTCTGAAAAACGTAATAACTGAGACCCTCTGAAACAAATTTACATTTCAATCACTTCTCATATGTTGTAATATAAGGGATAAATCAATGGATATAGTAGAGTTCCTTGCTGGTATCAGACACGTTGACAGTTATTTTTGAACTCTTATAGGATTTGTCAGATTTTTATTTGACCCATGCTATATGTTCCTGAACATTAACCTTCATCTCATAATATTGTAAATTGTCTTATTGCAAGTTTGTAGTACACCCTGTAATCAGTGTACTTCGTTAGCTTCAAAGTAGTAGTGGTCATATATATAGTCACTGGTGAATGTTTATACGTAGCTTCAGTACAAAATATGGCTGTACTAGTATGTTTTAATGGATGCATCTGTTCTTTTTTGGCCTACACATTTCAAAGTCACTGTAATGTCAAATTCGGATACAAGCTGTGTTGTAAAGTGACTGTGTGTGACAAGTTTATGAAATTTAGCAACAGAAATCATTCTTTATAACTGCTTTCGGGAAGGTGATAGATAGCACCATCTTTCTTCACAATGAAATGTCATAAAAGACATTAGTTTGGTCCTTCAATTGCTAACCCTATTAGATCATTTCTATTATCATTTTAAATGAATCCATAATTAAGATGGACCTATTTCTGCATATTTAAAATCTTTAACACAGAAGATAACTTCCTTGTCACACAGTAACAGACTTTTGAGACATTCCAGGACGGGAACAACCCTGAGAAAATATTAAAAAGATGTCAGCAAAATGTGAGAGGATCATTATTTTTGTTTTAATCATAAGTTTCAGGAAAAAAAAAACTGAAGAGTGTTCAGGATTCTTAGTTCCAAAGCCACAAATGCCTAATTATATTCTGAGGAAGGTGTTAGGATACAAGTATGTAATATAAGTTTCTATAAGTATATAGCCCTGTATATTTGCCTGAGATGGGATTCTGGGCCTCTAAGCCTGCCTGAAAGTTAAATTTTCTGAGCTACGCATGTTTGCCAATGTCCGCAGTGGGTAAAGGATGGGAGAAGGAAGGCTCCTGGAAACTTAAAGTGGTGGCCAAAAATAATAAACTTTATTAGTCCCCTCTTTGGGACGCAAAGGGTTAACAGTGGGGCTGCTTGCTGGACTAAACTCAGAAGTCAGCTTCACAGATAACAAGATAGCCCCAGGTGATTATTCACAGTTTAGCATATCATGAGTTACACAGAAATAAACCTTTAGAATAAACCCTCCTCTTGGACTCTTTTGATAATTCAGAGATAAAGTATAACAATATACTTATTGTATACTAACTAATACTAACAATATTGTATAAAGTATACAATAAACATAATAATAATCCCCAAACCTACACCAATTGTAATATCTTGGGTTAAAACTGAGGTAGAAGAGTTATTCACATTCAATCATGAGGAGTAAACGTGGGGGGGTAATTCAGGTTCACATATGTACCATGACTATCAGGTAGGTGATTAACAACAGCATAACGTCTCAAGGCGGAGGTTGAAATTGACTCGGGCCAGCACTCTCGGGGGAACTCCTACTGCAGGGTGATCAGGCCTAGCAGTTAACTCGAGGAGACTCTCAGCTTGCTCCATGCGGCATGGAAGCTTTTATTGCCCAGGCCACGGCTTCCTGCCGAGGGCTGTGATTGGCCAGATTTCGCTGCAGCAGGAATTTTGAGGCGAGGGTCTGCCCGGTTCCTCCTGTCCTTATTTGTGCAAAGGAATTTTCACCAGCTCTCTAGGTTCCGGGTCAGAGCCTTCTACACCCCTGGGGGGGGGCCAGAGCAGCCATGATTGACTTGCCCTTCAGCACATGGGCGAGGGGGATGACCCACCCCTTTGGGAGCTGGCTGAGAGCGAATCAGGGTCCGAATAAAGCATGTTGATAGTCACAAGCCTAGCAGCCAGGAGTTCTCTACGTGCAATAAAGCATGTTGATAGTCACAAGCCTAGCAGCCATGAGTTCTTTACATGACCTGGGGGGCAGTATCTGGTATGTGACCTGGGGACAGTATCTGATAAACAGTTTCTGTACGTGACCTGAGGAGAAACAATTTCTATGTCTGTATATCACAAGGGAGGTGGCGGCCAGTTTATGGGGTGCTCATAATAGCACCTTAACAGCCAAGATAAAAGACATAGTGTGTTCCTCTTTTTGTTTGCAATTAGAATTTTTTTTAAACTGTGAAAAGATAAGGGATGCAGTTAAAAGGTTTCAAGGTGCAGTGAAGATATGATATATTAATTCACTACTGAGGGAGAGTCTTAAGTTTTTTTTTAAAAGACAGATGCCAGAGAAAGGCCAAGCAACCAGCTGCGAAAGTGAGGGAGATGTTAAAAAGTAACAAACATAGGGCCATCAACTGACCAAGGCCAAGATTTGACTTTGCTTCCTGCCACTCCCATAGGATACAAAAGGATTGTAACAAAACCCCAAAATCCAGACCCTCTAAAACAGAATATAACCATATATTGAAAGAAGTGATTCCCAGTGGGTAGCTAAAGGTATAATTAAGGCTATCAAGAAGAAAGCGAAGAGAAAGGGGTTTCATCGATGTACAGTCAGGGAAAAAGGGAATTCTACAAGTGCATATAACTAGGATTGTAGAGGAAGGAAACTTTATCTGCATATAAAGAAATAAGTCTGACGCAGGTGAAAGGCTTTGGTACGGTTATGGTTTTGTCAGTAAAAACCCCCCAAATCCTTTCTCAGAGTGCCTGCAGATTGGACTCTGGACTGCTGCTTTCTGGCAAACTGTGTTTGGGAACTGAGAGAGGGTGGGGGAGCCATAAATGGGGGCAGTGATAGCCTCACTCCATCAGCCTATGTGGCCACTCAGTTTATCTGCTGGCCTATTCCCAGGGTGTAGTCATTGACTGTTCAGGCTGCTTCAGACATTGGAGAATGATACTGGGGAAAGTACCGAATAGCTGTTCTCTGCTAGTCTGAGAGATAATGAATAGGATTCTATGAGCCACAGATAACTCTGACAGACTCACAATCCTGAACCAGAGGTGATTCTGGTTGAGAAGATAGTAACCATCTAGTCTAGTGAATAGTTCCCCACTCCAGTGCAATTAGGACATGGAAGGAAGAAGGAGACTCTTTCAGCAACCTCCCATTAAGGTTTAATTATATTTGTCTTTTTAAAACAATGAGAACCCCTCTTCAGTTCTCTACCAGGTGCCCAATTAAATTACAGAAGGATGAATATAACTATAAGGAGATAGTGCTTGTACATGGTTCTAATGCATGGGAGAAAGAAGGACAGGGATACACAATGAGTAAATCAGGATGGGGCATAAAGAAATGGGAATTCATGTAAATTAACAGTTCCAATCTGTGTGGGTCTCTTCTTATTTACATGAAGGTGATTGAGGATTTGGTCCAATATTCTTAATGATATCAACAGGGAAACCCAAGAATAACAGTAAGAGGAAGGAAAGGAAATAATGACTGTGGAGAGACTAGCAAAACTGATTTGATAAGCAGGGCTGGTAGCACAGTCTATTGTTAAGATAGCCTGGAACTTTCAATTTAAGACCTTGATTTCAGCTTTGGCAAACTTCAGCTGTTTTGACTGAAATGTTCCACGTTGGGAGGCTGTCACAGGCTGAGCAGAGTGCAGGAGGAGGAGGAGACTGAGACTAGATGAAGAACCTGGGGCGGGAATCTGGGAATGGAGGCCAGTGAGTGGAGAATGAACATGACAGACATGCACTGGCAATAAATCAGAGTTGTTCTGAGAAGGAGACAGTTGTCTATAAGGCCCTTGCCTCATTTGCTGCAGAAGATGGAAAGTGTGTGGTGAATGAGATGGGACTGCAGAAGGAAAAAGAGAAGGTTCTCATCATTAAGACCTGCACTGGAGAATTGGATCCTATCCCTCTATCTGACAGAGAATTAATGTGTAATGTTGTGAAGGTCACTTAAACCATTTTTTTTTCACAGGTGGTCATTAATTAAGTGTACCTTGAATTCTGGATACCCAAATTGAAGCCTTGGTGCATGGTTTGCAGAAGTGTTGAGCACTCACAACTATAACTGGTGTCAGTGAGAGCTATGGTTGAATATATTAAATGGTATATAATACTGGCTACTCTGAAAAATCAGATCCTAGGTGGGCACCCAGAATTAGTGGAAACTTTTACCCTCATAGTTCTGGGCATAGCAACAGTGCACGTGAAAGTCTGATTGTGGTTTGGGTAGGCATCTAACTAGCACAGGTAACAATAGCAATGTAGATGTATGTGCAGGCCAAGAACCACAGTATGTACTCAAGATCCCTGGAGGGCTTTTATTCAAATTGCTAGCCTGTGCTGAAGCTCATGCTACTATGTCTATACTATTGTTACCAGGCTAGCTGTGGGTGCGTCTACACTTACAAATTAAGTTGACTTAGCCAGTGTGGATGCAATTTAGCCCTAAGTCGACTTTAAGTCGACTTAAAGGGCCCCAGGGCTACCCCACTGATCTCCCTGCCAGGGTGGCTGGCACATCCAGAGCCTGGCATGCCCACCCACAAGGCAGGACACAGCCCTGCCCACCCCACTCCTGTACCCTGCCCCTGTCCTGCTCAGCCTCTATTGTACCCAGGTACAATGGGGCAAATGCTGAGCCCCCTGGCACTTTGCAAGTGGTGCCCCCCCGCCACCATGGACCTGTCCCAGGTCCACCTAGCCCCTACAAGTCGACTTAGGTATCCATTGTGGACGCTCGAGGTTGATTTGGCAAGGTCCACTTTAAGTCGACTTAATTTTATAGTGTGATATGCTAAGTCGACTTAACAAAGTCAACTTAAAGTTGACTTTGTTAAGTTGACTTAGCAAAGTCGACTTATTTTGACAAGTGTAGACATTACCTGTATGACTTTCAGGACTACAATTGCACTTTCATTTGCAGTGTAGAAATAATGTCTGTGGTTCAGTTCTCCTTTTGTAAATTGGGGGTGGTACCTCCTCCTGACCTCAGAGGGGCTTTGTGTACGTAACTTAATTAATGTTTCTGAAGCACTCAGATACTATTGTGATGAGCAACGAAGAAAATCCCATGAGGATATGAATAATTCTGTCCTCAAAGCAAGGTCTGAATGATATATAGTAAATAAATCATGGGAGCAGACATTGAATAATGAAGATAAAACAAAATACTGAATAGGTGTTTATTAACTGAGCACCATTAGTCCCCTGTATTGAATAAGACATTTCTTTTCCTGTGGAAGAAATAGCATTAGATCATTTATAATGAATAGACAGAAAGGGTCTAAATCAAGGTTGCACAGACAACCTTAATACTACCATGTCCTAATTTTGAGTGCTTGACTTTGCAGCCATAATTATGTAATTTTAGCACAGGTTTTGTAAATAATTAGAGGGGGAAAAATCTTCTGTAAAAGAAGCTCTGAAGGGAAGGAACAAAGCTTTACAAGTGGCTGTATGAATGACTCACTCCACACAGGAGAAAATCCAAGATGACATTGAGGGATTTCAGTTCCCACAAAGACAGTATGTTTTTAAAACCATCCACCTGTGATCTAGGGTGAGTGCATCTGAAGCCTTCCTGCTACCTGTTTCTGTTTGTTCTATACATCTGCCTTCCATGCTGTTGTTAGGATTTGTACAGTTAGTTGCTGATTTAACCAGTCCATGACTATTACATCTTTTGACTGACTACTTACCCGTGTGTCTTGTTTTGTTGTACTGGTATTTTGAGATTTCAGTTTTATGATGCGTCTGATTGTAACATCACATTGGGTATTTTTATGAAGTTGACACAGCAGTTTTCAAGTGATGGCACATTTGTGTAAAAAATCAAAATTCATTTACCTTCCATTTGGTTCATAGTGCTTTTTGCCACACTCATCACTTGTTAAATTAGCTCTCTATTCAACAAAGCCATGCTCTTTTCCAGTATGTCTTTCTATGAGATGAAGTAATAGCACTTTATTTATGGCATTTCCATATATGAATGCAAATCATGCCTCATTAACCCCAGGGTATTTGGACACTTACTCCTTATGGAAAAGTTGTACAGAATCAATCATAAATTAAATAAATATTGTGTGCAGAAAATAAAAATTTGCATAGAAAACAGTCTAACCTACAGCATTGCATAGAGAGTGATATAGTTTATATCTGTAGGAGAAAGTAAAAGAGTAAATTAAAAAGACAAGTAGAAATGATCAGGAATAAGGCTTAAGGACTAGTGAAACAGATCAAACTATGAGGCCTGAGCTGGATAAATGGTCAAGTTGACAGGAGTAGTCTGACATCATAGAAATTGGCAAAAGTCAGCCGCAGCTACAGCAAGAGTGGAAAGGGAGAAGGCGTTTGGCTTAGTGACAAGGAGATAAAGGTGATGTTTCAGTCAGACCTGAGGGTAATATCTGGGTCAAACCTGAATGGAACATTCTGGCCAAGTCTAAAGGTAATGTCACGGTCAAATCTGACACCCTGATGGATGAAGATGTCCAATGATGCGTGCAACTATCAGATCTACGGGTGGCATCAGGGAAGGGGTATGTGAACCAATCAAGATTAATTTATACCCCAAAGGGGGCTGAGTCAGTAGCTCCGAGTAGGGTATAAAAGTAGGAGTCCGAGAGCCCAGATTTTGTGCAGCCCGAGAGGGTGATGGAGAGTCCTGGCATCAGTTGAGCTGTTCGTTGCATTGTGATCACGAATGCTGCCAACAAATCTGTTGAGATAGATTGTTTGTCATTGTGCTACGTTGCAATAAAGCCTAGCGGCACCTTCTTTCTACAAGGATCCATAGTCGTGTTGGTTTCTTCGATTACGAGTTTTGCCTCAGTTTACCTCTTGCACACAGGGTACGCCTAAGCTTATGGTCACTGAGCTAACAGAGTCCTCACTAAAGACCTGAGCCAAAGGTAACCCAAAGTGTTAACCAAAGGAGCACCTCAGCTTAGGATCACCAGGCTAACTCAGTCCCTGCTTAAGATCCAAGCCAGGCTCTAAATCACTGGGCTAACAGAGTCCCCACTTAAAGATCTGAGCCAGGGGTAATCCTGAAGGAGCACGCATACAGAGACTCACACACGCAGCCAAGTAGACATCCGAGTCAGACGCATAACATCAATAAAAACACCTGCCACCCGGCACGAACCACAATATAATTTTAATTTTATAATTTTAATTATATAATTCTATATCAGGTGTATACTTTTACTATATAATTTGTTCACTTAAAACAATATATGACATATTTCTTATGACATTTATGAAATTTTCTAACAGAGCGTTTTAATGTAATTATAATTTATAATTATGAGTAAGGTAGAACTTACATTTTTTCTTCACTACAAGAATACATATTAATTAAAACAATGCATATGTCATGTTGTTATATAACACTAGTCTGTTTTGATATAAAGCTCATTACATAGTTGTTGAGAAGAAAAAGGTCAATTCCATAACTTTTCTATTAAATTTTATTATACTTCTTAACAGGTATTCATATTTTTAATAACTGGGTTAAAACATTTCTGTTAAGCTAAAAATAGTTATCCTTAAAATTGCCTTCTAATAATTAAAATAATGGACACAGTTCTGCTACCTTTGTTTAGAGGAGAGCAGCAGAATATGACCCTCGACTTCAAAAAAGCAAAATTGAAGGGCAGGATCCCTGGGAGGCTAATAAGAGGGATAAGGGAGTCCAGGAGAGCTGGCTATATTTTACAGAAACCTTATTAAGAGCACAAAAACCAACCATCCCAAAGTGCAGAAAGAATAGCAAGTGTAGCCGGCAGCCAGCGTGGATTAACAGAGAAATGTTCAGTAAGCTTAAACACAAAAAGGAAGCTTGGACAAATGACTGGTAAAAGTAGGAAAATATTACTTGAACATGCAGGAGTGAAATAAGGAAGGACTAAAGCACAATTTGAACTGAATCTAGCATAGGACAAGAAGAATAACAAGAAGGATTTCTACAGGTATGTTAGCAACAAGAAGGTGATCAGGTAAAGTGTGGTATCTTTACTGAATAGGGAGTCAAAATAATGATTGATGATGTGGAAGAAGATGAAGTCCTCAAAGCTTTTTTGCCTCTGTCTTCACAGACAAGGGCAGCTCCTAAACTAAAAGCTGGACATGCCTAAGTCCATGGGGCTGGACTTGCATCTGAAGGTGATGAGGGAGCTGGCTGATGTGATTGAACAGCCATTGGCCATTACCTTTGAAAATTTATGGAGACTGGAGGATATCCCAAATGATTGCAAAAAGGTAAATATAGCATTCATTTTTAAAACAGGGAAAAATGAGTATCAAGGGAACAACAGAGAAGTCAGCCTCACCTCAGTCCTCAGAAAAATCATGGAGCAAGTCCTTCAGTAATCCATTTTGAAGCACCTGGAGTAGAGAAAGCTGATCAGGAACAGTAAGCACGGATTTACCAAGGACAAATCATACCTGACTCACCCTGATTGCCTTCTATACTGAAACATCTGGTTCTGTGGATTAGGGGAAAGCAGTAGAAATTATATACCTTGATTTTAGCAAAGCTTTTGATATGGACTCCCATAATATTTTTGACACTAACTTACAGAAATATGAGTTGGGTGAATGGACTATAATGTGGATAGAAAGCTGGCTAGATCATTGGGCTCAATAAGTAGTAATCAACAGCTTCATGTTTAGTTGGCAGCCAGTACGAAGAGAAGTGCCCCATGGGTTTGATCCTTTGGCAGGTTTTGTTCAACATCTTCATTAATGATCTGGAGGATTGGGTGGATTACACCCTCAGCAAGTTTGCAGATGACACTATCATGGGGGGAATACATGAGGACACTAAGATGGGGTAAATGCAAGGAGTGTAAAGATAGGATACACAGTGACCTAGATGAATTGGAAGATTGGGGGAAAATGTACTACTACAGACTGGGAACTTACTGCATAGGTAGCAGTTCTGAAAAAAAGGACTTGGTGCTTACAGAGGACAAGCAGTTAGGTATAAGACAACAGTGTCCTCTTGTTCAGGCATATGGCATTTTGGGCTGCATTAATAGGAGCACTGCCAGACATGTTTATTCCCCTCTATTCTACACTGGTGAGGCCACATATCAACTACTGTGTGTCCCCCTCCCCCCAATACAGAAAGGATGTGGAGAAATTGGAGACAGTCTAGTGGAGTGCAATAAAAATTTATGAGGAAGCTTGGGCACATGACATGACATGAAATTAGGCTGTTCTCAGTGGTGGCAGATGACAGAAAATGGAACAATGGTATCAAGTTGTAGTGGGGAGGTCTAGGTTGGACATTAGAAAAACCTTTTTCAGTAAGAAGGTGTTGAAGAATTGCAATGAGCTATCTAGGAAGGTGGTAAAATCTCTATAAAAATCATATTGATTTTTAAGACTCAACAAAGATCTGGCTGGAAGGATTTAACTGAGATTGGTTCTGCTGTGAGCAGGGTGTTAGACTAGCTGTCCTTCTTAGATGCCTTCCAAACCTAATTTTCTAATTTAACTTTTCTATGTTTGAGGTATTTTAACTTGAATGAAATGAGGTTTTGTAGGGAATAAAGTACTTTTCATTATGACTCCATGTGGTAAAATCAAGCCCAATATATTTCAGTCACTAAAATATAGATAACTTTTGATCAATGTTTAGCTATATTTATTTTATGTGTTTGTACTGCACATTTATATAGAAGTTTGTTTTTAGTTGTTACTGCTATTTGATATATAAGATCCTCAGCTGGTGTCAATCAGCATTTCTCTACTGTGTATTGACATTTGAGGAGCTATGTTGTTTGACACCATCTGATAATCTGACTCTTAAAGTGAAAACATCTATTTCAATTACCTCTTTTTTGAAAAAGGAGATATTTTTATTAAAATAATTAATCTTTATTCTTGAGGAAAGTATTGTTACCACATAAGTGTTGAATCAGAGATTAAATTGTGAGCTACAGTAGATAAGAGCTTCTAAAAAGGCATTTCTTGAAAGATTTCATAAATAAGATATCAAATAATACACTATAATAGCCCAAATTTGCTTTCCTCCCAACCTTGAAAGAACACGTTTATTCTTATTTAAAAAGAACCTTGTAATATACTGATCCATAGTCCATTACATTGCTATACCAAGAGTGCTTGCAAAGGTAATGACATGTATAGGGACAGATGCTCAGCCCTGGCTGAGTCTGTCTTGTGATATTCCAGTGGTGCAAAAGGAACTTAAAGCTGCCTTGTTAGTTCTGCCTGCATTAACAGGGTTAATTAGCTTCCCTGAGTATGCCTTTTGGGGTTAGTGAGTGAACCTCAGCCTATTCCTTTTTCCTCTCCCCCCTCCCCCGCCCGTTCCTACATGAGCTCTTCTTAAACAACAGTGTTTGTTCATGGCTCATACTCTCACACAAAAGCCCCCTTCATTGTATTGATCCAGGGGTGATGTTCTGAGTATTTATTTTCTTTGTTTTATGGTTGTGCCACTGGCTATAGAGATTTATTATATGTCTTTACCATAGAAAACTATTTCAGGCTACTTTTCTTACCCTCAAGATGAAAATTTCCAAAGAATAATTTGAGTCTTCAAGGTTACTGCTTTGTGCTGCAATGCCACATGGACTCATCATACATATTGCAGCTGTAGATATGTCCTTGCTTTGAGGATGGAAGGAGGGTAATTCTGGATTCAGATCTAGAAATGTAAACTTGTAATAGGAAATTATATCGCTGTCATTGTAATGTAGTCCTATCACAACAGACCATTCTTTCTCACATTTCAAGTTCATTTGTAATGCTTATTTTACTTTCTTTTTTCCCTACTTCTTCATCTCCTGAAGAATAGCAAAAAGAATAAGGAAAGGGAGTTGGATACCAAGCAAATTCAGAGAGTTTGTCTTTTCTTAGCTCAATTTATTGACCTTGAATGTCTTGGAACATGAATTGATGGATAAACTTAAATGATTAACTCTTTATTTGGTCTGTCAGCTCCTGGGGAAAAAAGTGTCTACAATGCACAAAGTGCTATGACTAGAGAGGTTTTCAAATTCACCTTGGGCATGTCCTCTTATGTTGAATAGCCAACAGTGCTTTACGTGGATGATATACAGCTTATATATAAAACCATGTCAACTACATATCTCCTACCTCCTGTAAATGAAATATTGGACAGACAGTCTTCAAGGTGCTACTATTTTCTGTTCACTTGATCTTTCTTAGCACTGTTTACTGACAACCGGAAATAGAGTCAAACTCCAAATCTAAGCTTCCATTTATCACAGAAGAGAGTCTATATCAACTCAAGGTCATATAATGAACTATATATTTTTCTTAGGCTTTGTTTCAGATAACATATTTATGATTAATTATATTGTTGGGAATTATATTTGGAATCAATGGCAAAGATATAAACTGTATAATCTAATGTATTTCCCAAAATCTTTAGTATAATCTTAGCAGATTTTGTTGTTGGTAACATTACAGTTGGTCACATAACTCTTCTACTTCTATTCAAATTTTTGTTATGTGAAATTATGAGTGAAAACATTTCTCATGTCTGTATTTTCTTATTCCAACCCTCCCTCCGCTCCCCCACTACACACACACACACACACACACACACACACACACACACACACACACA
>ML686006.1:3098413-3150934 GCA_007922175.1 Pelusios castaneus | reverse complement strand
ATTAATAATCATTGCTCACTTTCATTGAAAAGTGATATTTCATGGATATGAAATTACTGAAAAGACAAGAATGACAATT
This sequence comes from Pelusios castaneus, assembly GCA_007922175.1. Classification (NCBI taxonomy): domain Eukaryota; kingdom Metazoa; phylum Chordata; order Testudines; family Pelomedusidae; genus Pelusios; species Pelusios castaneus. Next base: position 3,150,855 of record ML686006.1, on the reverse strand, counting down.
TTTAAGCAAGAGTTCAAAGAAAACTTTTTCACAGCTCTAATTATTCATAGACTCCAAGACAAGAGGGGACCATTATGATCATTCAGTGACTCTGAAAAAGATTTGGGGGCCATGATGAATATTCAGATGAACATAAGTGACTGTGCAGTCAAAATAGCTAATGAGATCCTGGGATGTTTAAACAAACAAACAAAAAAGTCAAGTAGGATTAGAGAGGTTATTTTACCTCTATATTCAGCACTGGGCAACCAGCCACTGGAATACTGTGTCTAGTTCTGGTGTCCACAGTTTAGATAAACTGGAGAGGTGTCAGAGAAAAGCTTTGAGAATGATTGAAGGATTAGAAAACATGCCTATAACAATAAAATCAAAGAGCTCAAACCATTTAGATTAACAAAGAGAAGGCTAATGTGGTAACTTAATTACTGTCTATTCCAGTGGTTCCCAACCTTACTGGCTCGAGGGCCACAGTTATTATTTTACGACACTGAAGAGCCACCAGTCTCCATCAGCAGGCCCCCCACTGCAGCCAGATGGAAAGATGGTCTTCCTGGCTGTAGCAGGGACACCGTATACCCTATTACAGTCCACATGGGTCCCTATGCAGGAGCTCCCTTCTGCATCCAGGCAGGATGGAAGATCAGTGCTCCCCTCCCTTTGGCTCCAGTGGGGACCTCAGCTATATGGATCTGGACAGAGCACTTTGACATGCTTGCTGCAACAAATGGAAAGAGGAGCGGTGATCTCTCATCCCTTTGGGCTGCAGCAAGGAGCCTACCCTGGTTTTTTAGTCCCCCAGAAATGTGCTTCACTTAGGTCCTTAGGCAGCAGCTCCCTTCTATAGCCAGTGGGAGGGGAGCTGTGGGCCACTTTGAAAACCCTCACAGGCCACTTTTGGCCCCCAGGGCACAGGCTGGGAATCACTGCTCTATATGTATCAACCAGGTTAACAAATGCAAGAAGTCGAAACTGGACAAATTAATAAAACATTGATAATTACTGCATAAGGAGGTCGCAAATGCAAAGTCTTGCCATTGGTGTCTTATGATGACTACACAAACGTGTCTCATATAATTAGTGTAAGAGGACCAGCCATCTCTTAAAATCACAATGGCCTTTGCAGTTTGTGATCATAAAATTTAAGGTCTGTGATCAGTTCCTCTAAATCTGTTAAGGCAAGATCTAATAAAGAATTGCCCCATGTTGGCTGCAACACTTTTTTGAGTTATGGTTTTGAGTAATCCTCCTGGGGGAAAAAAACAGTTCCTGCAGCATACAATTCTAAATGACTTTCTAAGTCAATGAAAAATGTTGTGATTTTATTTTGAAAGCCATTTCCTATGTCTTCTTTTGAATCAGAGGAGGTGCTTTATATTTATTTAATTTTTTAAACATGCTGACCATTATTCAGTACAGCAATTGTCTCCTAGGCGCTTTGCCTATTCAGGATTACTTGTTGCAACTTTTGTTTAAATTCAGACTCAATTACCAACCCTGTGAATTCTGAACAAGTTGATTGCATGGCAAAATAATATTAGGAAATTATTTAAAGCAATTAGCAACTCGAAAGCAGCAGCAGAGTTAGCACCATGTGATGAAGTAGGTCTCTGAAAAATATTTGTAAATATCCCACAGACTGAGAAACAATCTTCTGTAAAACCTTTCTTCTTTGACTAAGCCTTTTCAACCTAAGAATGACACTGACATTCCTAAATCCTTACCAACGACAAAAAATCAACACCAACCCTCTTCCCTCAGACAGAGTTTTCTCCTGAACAGGAAAAGAGTGTCAGAGACTCCATGAATTCCATGAAGGATTTCATTACTGCAATCTTAAGTCAACTTAATTTACCAGTGTAGACGCAGCCAAAGTTAGGTAATAATTCTTGTTCTCTGATATGCTAATTGACCATCTATATATGGAAGGATTTTGAGTTCCTTGTCTTCCAAGGACACTAACTACTAATATTACACTTTGTTCTTTGTACCACTAGCAAAGAAACCCCCAAAATTATTTGGGCATGGAATGATGATATTAAGGCTATAAATCCAGATATGTCAGTATTAGTGTAAAGTCTGAGGTGGCCATTTAATATCAGGCAAATAACATATTTGACAAATTTCATTACACTTTTTGATGAATTAGTGAAGTCAGGGAGTGTAAGCATATGCTTGAGTGCTTTCCTGAATTTAAGATTTCAAGTACTTCCATTAATGTCATTAGTAGCATTTGCATGCATAAAAGGAACCAGAGTTGGCTTTTTTCTTCTTTCCTTAGTAGATGAATAAACAGAGTTTATACCTTAGTTTTATTAAGTAAAATAAACTGCTAGCATAGCTATTTTTCAAACACAAATTGAAAATGATCGTTAGTGTGTCCAAAATCTGACATCTATTGATTTATTTAATACTTTGTAATGTGAAGTGCTACACAAAATCTTGGAAAACATAGTATTGTTCTGAGACAATTCATGAATTTTTGTAGTACAATTGTTTGGAATAAAAAGGACTTTAATTTTCAGTTATTTTCTTTCCTTTAGATTTTCCAGAGTTACAATTTGTGCAGACAGGTTTCTTCCTCGAAATCCCATAGTGTCAGATGTTCATTATGAAATCACTCTTCTGACTCTGCTCAAAGCTGCTTGTGCCATGAGTCTATCCACAACCAATCACCAACTTTTATCAAACATACAGGCTGCATAACACCTGATATAGACCTTGATTTCCCAGGTGACATTTGAGACATTACAAGATTTCCAATGAACAGCAAACATGCTGCAACAGCATGTGAATGAGAAATCTAATTCCCTTGACAAAGACTCATGAATACTTTAGAGAACAGAAAGTGAAGGTTATTGTTGTTATTTTTCATAGAGAATCTTGAGCATAATATCTTTAATAAAAGGTCAGTTAGGAAAAAAAAATCTCTTCATTCCACCATGATGTGGAGAACCTATAAACTGTATTTCTATTGGGGGGCATACACTAGTCATAATGTTCTAAACTATAATCAAGAAGCTTCATTTTTAATTCATCAGATATCTTCATCCAAGCAAATCTCCTTTTAGCAAAATCAGTAAATATGCTGATTCATATTTAGTTCAAAACTAATTGGTGTTTTAATATTAATTCTTACAGTTTCTACTCATTAACAATGCCAGAATGCATTTACAAGAACTGTTTCTGAAAGGAGAAATAAGCATGTTGTACAATTTTGCCGGACTATGGATTATCCTCCAGGAGACTATGCTCTCACTCTATGATTTATTTTCTTTAAGAAATGGAAGAGAGTGGGAGAAAAGCACTGTTTTTAAGGGATTTCACATAAAGGCCATCTTCATTGTTCACGGATCACCTGCAGAATTTTTCTTCCTTAGTTCCATTCAGCTTTATAATGAAGCATTTTTAAGTGATGAATGGTTTCCCCTAAAGACATCTGGCACTGGCTATGCCTGCACCTGCAGATACACTAAAGCAGGTAGTTGGCACAACAAGGTACATCAAGCACTTTCCTACTAAGAGTGTCAGTGCAGGTGCTGTAGTTTGCTGCATTGATATTTATATATATATATATATATATATTTATATATATATATATATAAACTTTAAAATGTCAGAACTGACTCCTTCAAATCCTAGGTAACCTAAATATATTGAATTAGTCTGTCCTTTCTACTTTGTTTCTTTTTAAGATACTAATACACATTAGGAAGGTATAAGAAATGTGTATCATATTCAAAATGCACATTGCAGATCATTCAGAAAATCATTTCTTCTTATTGGCTGTGTACCCTGCCAAGCCAATTTTGTCAAACTCATCAGTGAAGTGCAGAACCATCAGATGATGATCAGGTCTAGTGAAGGGGCAGTTGTGAGTGCTGAATGACATCGTCTGTCTCAGGTCACAGCTGCATGTGGTTTCTTCTTGTTCACCATAGGTGTAGAAGGCTGTCTGCACATTTATCCTGACTTGATCAAAATCTGTTCAGAATGGCCTTTATAGTGGTGTGGCAAGTCAAAGCCAGGTAGACAACAGGTTAGATCAATTGTATCGGTGCATCTACACTTACAAATTAAGTCTAGTTAAGGAGGTTTAAGTCGACTTAATTTACTCTGCGTCTACACTGGGTGTGACCGGGGCCTCTTGGGATACCCTCCTGGACGTGCAAATATCAGGGCAAGCTGCAAAACCGGGAGCCAAACTTCCCAACACTGATGGGTGGTACTTAAACCAGTCTCCCTATCAGTTACAACCAGGCTTCTGGTTCCCCACACTGGGTACCAAGAACTCTGCCCAAAATAGAAACAGCTCCCTTTATTGCACTCCAGTTCCTCCGGCTCCCACCTAGCCGCACGGTCCTTTAAAGATAGAGGTTCTCCTGACCCCAAAGGGCCAGCCACAGCACACAGAACAATATAGGTTTGGATCTTACCCAAAATACCACACTGGTAGCCAATCCTTTAGCAACTACAACTAAAGGTTTAATATAAGAAGAAAAGAAGCAAAATATGAGAGATGTTAAAGGGTCAAAGCGAATCACATACATACAAATGATTTATAGTTCATGAAAAGCAGTTTGCAGGCTTGTTCCTCTGGTAAACACCCAGCATCAGGGTGGGCCTCAATCCTTTGTTCAGTCTCAGAGGAATAGTTCCAGAGATGGGTGTTGGCTGTAGACTGAGGACTTGAGAGCAAGATGGAGTTGGAGTTGCTGCCTTATATCATCTCTGGCCTTCTCCATGCTGTGTGCAGTTCTCTCCAATCAAACTGGAGTTGAGTCACATGTTTAAGTCCTAGTAGCTCAACAGGTTTTCTTCTTTATCCTGTTATCTGAGGAGCTTCCTTAATAGGCCCTTAAGGAGACAATGGCTGGGCAGACATTCAGTCTGGGGCATTTTCCCAACCTTACACAAGTTAAAATATAACAATCACATTCCTAACTTCTAATATGAATACAAATCCTACACAAACTATATGATCATTCCCACAAATTATTACCTTTCTATTGACATCAAACATGGCATAGTTCCTATGGATTATAACAATTATAAAATATTAATACACAATAATATCATAAATGGTTCCTTAAATCCTGACAGCGTCACACTGGGCTTTCCTTAATTTGAATTAAGCTGCTCCTTAAGTCGAATTAAGGAAAAGTTAGTTCGAATTAATAATACCTCGTTTTAATTCGAACTAACACTTAAGTTTACTTTATTAAGTCAATTTAAGCCAGTAGAAACGCGGAGTAGTGCCTAAGTGGATCTTTTTAAGTAGACTTAAAACGTTACATCGACTAAATAAGGTCGAAAAGGGGCCACATCTACACTTGAAAAGTTAAGTCCACTTCTGTTAAGCGACTTAATAACTGGTTTCTGACACCAGCTGCCATTCTTCGTGCTACGCTGATGTTCCAGTGAAAGTTGGGAAGGGCCCACAACAGGTTCATCAATGACAAGCATTTCAAAGTCCTTTCTAGGGCTGAGTCTTGCTCAGTGAACATTCATAATGCAATTTTGCCCCCACTGTCTGAGCCATTGGGATAGCCCTGAGAATATTGCAGTTCAATGCTGAGGAATTCTTGACAGCCAAATGCAACATTATCAGCAAATCACTGAAATAACAAGCATCCATTAAGAAGCCTAAGTTGTTAATATTAGAGCTGCATAAAATATTTGCATAACATTTCAAACAACGAAGAAGTGAGTCTGCGGTTTGAGATTTGATATTTCAAAAACCTAAACCCATGCTGTCAGAAGTCTGGTAAACTTTGGTGAAGGTTACTCTCACAGTTGCTGGTTTCTTTTCTCTCTGACTACCTTCTTTTCTTCCTTTAACCTTTATTTTCCCATTCTGCCCATATTATAGAGGTATTTATGTGACACAGCAGTGTGGTATTGTATTGCATTTATTTTCATGTCCTTTATTTTGGACCAGATGATGCTATGACTTTTTAAGCACACCTTTCCTAATTGGAAAAAGTGGGAACTTTCAGATTGATAATTCTGTTAAAAAATAGAGCACATTCACTTAACCTCCTCCCCCCAAATACCGATTTGTCTTTTTAAAAAGATTAATACTTGTAATTGATTTAGTTTAATTTCCTAATATAGTAAATACAGCAAATAAGAAAGTGTCTTTGAGTTTATCCCTAGTATGTGTTGGGTTGGTCTACAGAGGTTCATTCTCTGATTTAGGAATTTAAATTAAGAAAAAGATAGTCATATCATAGCATAATTTCATGGTAAAGCAAAATATGGCACTTTCCATTTTTAATTTTGAACATTGCATTTCTGATGCTTTATAATAACGATAGTTCTGAAATAAATTATTTTAAAAACGATTAAAAATACTAAAATATTTACTAATTAATTAAATAACGACAAATTAGCAGGACCAAACAAAATGAACCCATGTGTTCTAAAAGATCAAATATGGCTCTGTTTAATTTTAAAGGTTAAAATCTATAGCTATGCTAGTCTGACTTTAATGCTAGGTAAAATGTTCAGTTGAATATAGTAGGAATATCTGCTTCATTATCATGTCTTCACTAAATGCTGTTAATTTCTCTTGGGGTTTCCCTGACAATCACAAAGCCATATGGTTTTGTCTGCCTTGAATCAAGTGACCTCATATGCCAGCCCCTTCCCATATTGTTATGGATAAAGATTATTTTCCTTGCATTATGCCACTGATGACATCACCAAAAACAGATCTTTTAGAAACCCTACTTCCTGAATAATAAATGTATTGTATTTTCTCTTGGGCACTGTGACAATAAATCTTCAGGTTGATTGGAATATACAATGGTGTGTCTGTGGTATTTTGTGCTTTTGTTTTCTGTCTTCTGTAGACTATGTGGCATCCTCTATTTCAGTCTTTGTACTTTCTTGACAGAACAATAGATGTAAGCATTTCAGAAAACATAAAACTGGACAAGAGAGCTGGAGAATTAGTTAACATACAGAAGACTTAGCCTCTGGTAAATCCCCTCCACCTCTTTTATAGAAGCTACTGCCACTTTTGTCAGTAGCCTGGAGTAGTCCTTACAGTCATGAGAGCACAAGGATGATGGTAGTGAGCAACAGTGTTCTCACCAGCTATGTCTACATTAGAAAAGTTAAGTTGACTTTCGTTAACTTGACTTTAATAAGGTTGACTTTAAGTCGACTTAAAATCGACCTTATTAAAGTCGACTTAACAAGTGGCAACACTTTAAATTGACTTAGTCCACTTTGTTAAGTTGACCTAACTGCCCTTAGGTCAACTTAACAAAGTGGATTTATGCATCCACACTGGGCTTAGGTCGACCTAAGAAGGCTTAAGTTGACCCAATGAGTGGTAGTTATTAAGTCGACTTAAGCTTTCATTAAGTCAATTTAAGGAATTTCTTAAGTCAACTTAATGAAAGCCTAGTGTGGATGTGGCTTAATTTAAATCTACTAAAACCAGCTTAAGTTGACTTAAATTGTGAGTGTAGACATAGCCACCCTGTTTTAGATGGGATTTTATGCTCAGGTATGTAGCCCATCCAAACATGGCCAGAGTGGTATTTTTAGCAGTTATGTCTGTCTGAGCAAGAAATTACATCTCCAGAACTATCTGCAGGTTTAGTATTAGGAAAGCACTGTTTCTTGCAAGGGTTAATATCAGTCTGCAAATGGAGAATCAGCAATTACTCAGAAGTTTAATTAAAGATCTGGAAGCAATCGAGTCTTGACTTCACTGGGAACTCGAGTACTCAACAATTCACAGAAAATGGTCTTTGGGGAATTCGTTGATACAAAATATGAACTTTAAGACACACCACACCTTCCCCCCCAACACACACTATTTTAAATTTAAGTTGGAAATTGTAACAGTTGAGAAGTCTAATCAATCTATTCCTTCCAAATGTATAATTTTGACTATCATCTTAATTAGCACAAAACCATTGTCTTCTTATTTAATTTAAAAGACTACGACTTTAAATAGGAAAACAGACCAACTCTGAAATAGATAATTTCTTAACAAAGGAGAGAAAAGGAGAGACAGAGAATAGGCAGGAAGCACATTCCAGATATAGAAATGACACAGAGATTAAGACTCATTCAATAAACTAATATTTGGAACCTAAATTTTACCCCTCATTAAATACTAAATGTGTATTAATTACTTCATAAAATTGGTGCATCACAATCTTTAATTTCCTCCGGCTGTATTGTAATTATGACTAACCCTTCCATGAACATATGGAAAAAAATAAAGATGATTGGTAGTAGCATCCTTTACCCCTTTTGCAAAGTCCAAGTTTAATCATGGGATTTGCATTCCAGGAGAGCATAGAAACTAATCCCTCTCTGTATCCCAGGGACAAATGGACACATGCCAAATGGAACAAGGAAGAGAAGCAGATTCTTGCATCAGTTGTGCTTGGCCTTGGCAAAGTATGAACAAGACAGTGATGCTAAGAAGGAAAACTTCAAACTTTGCTTATCCTCAAATCCAACTTTCTAAAGTTCCAAGTATTCTGTTTTTATTGTTTTTATATTATTTTAGCTTGCTGCACACTTTTTTTGTTCCTATTAGCACTTGACGTGGCAGTCCTAAAGACAATAAGGAAGTCTCCTTTCATAGCATTCTTATTCCCAGCACTAACAGGAAATACTGTGAATGGGAAGATTCTGTGAGAGCTTCAGTCAGGTTGTACAGATTCAAGTTTTAATATAAAAACATTCAAACTATTGGGGTTTTTTTGTCTGCAGAGCTGTAGAGTGATTATTTACATCAAAACAAACAAGGAATCCTGTGGCACTTTAAAAGACAAATTTATCTATCTCATGAGCTTTCATAGGAGAAAATCCCACTTCATCAGACACTTGTAGATGTGTTCATCTTCAAGCATCTGACAAAGTGGGATTTTCTCCCATGAAAGCTCATGCGATAAATATATTTGTTAGTCTTTAAAAGTGCCACAGGACTCCTTGTTTGTTTTGCTGAACTAGACTAATATGGCTACCCCTTTGGAACTATTTAAATCAAGTTTCTAAGGCTATGTCTACACTTACTAAAGTTAGTTTGAATTAACTTAATTCAAACTAGCATGGCCCCACTAGAATGCTAGTTCGAACTATGCAAATGCCATACATGGCGCTTGCTTAGTTCGAATCAGTCAATTGCATTAAGGTCAATGTGCCAGTTAGTTCAACCTAGGTGTTTAGTTCGAACTAACATGGCCACATTGGGTTAATTAGAACTAACTAGTTTGAATTAACCATTAGTTCAAAAAGTATAATCGGATTTATTCGTTTGAATTAAGGAAGCCCTTAATTCGAACTAATGAAAGCCTAGTGTGGCCAAGGCTTAAGTTAGTTTGAATTAAGCTTCCTTGATTCGAACTAACTTGCCAGTGTAGACATAGCCTAACTGATTCAAGTATCACCAATCACTGCTTCTTATACATATTTTTTGTACCCTACAAAATATAGGAGAAAAGAAACAGTGGTAAGGACACATAATTTAAATATAATATTTTACATATAAGGAACTTCATTTCACCTGACCTTTATGTTGTGTGTTCATCTTTTCAAATGTTCATCACTTACGTGGTCAATAACACTACACAAAAGGCAAAAGGCATCATTCAGTTCAATGAAAGGAGACCCAATAATTTCAAAAAGCACTGAATCGGGCCCAGAATGCACTGTACAAAATTATCTTTTAAACTACAAAAGTTTTACTATTGCAGATAGAGTTTGTAATTGTGAATATGATCATCTGAATGCTCAAGTAATAGTGTATAAAATTGTATGTGCAAAATTGCATATGTTTGGTTGAGAACAAATTTGAAAATCTGAGCTCATGTAGCTTTAAAATACCAAAGTGTAAGAGCAGGTTTTGTTTTTGTTTTTTGTTTAATTTTTTTTGTTTGTTTTAGTCCTGGCAAAGTTTGTTAGGACACAATATAATCTTAAACCTCGAGGCACAGTGCTTTATTTCCTAGGTGTTCTGTGTTATTAACAAGAAGAAGAACTGATTGAATTGAAATTGGTATCGCTAAAGTTTTTTTAAATAGACATAAAAAACAGGTTTTATATGGGTCTGTATAATATTAAGAGAAATGTTGGCATTTATGATGTAGCATGGAGATAATGCTGGGTATTACTGATTGCTTCTGTCACTGAATAATCAAATTAATAGAAGACTCTAGCTGAAATAACAAAGTATATGATTTAAATATTTATTAAGATTGATGACATTGTTACAATTGAATTATATTATTGATATCACAGGTTGATCATGAAAAAAAGCATTTTTCCAAGGGGCAGTACAGGTGTAAAGTAAATGGTATTGTACCAATCTTAGGATAGATATTTTCAAGTCTTTTGGACAGTATATGTTTCAGAAATTCTTCCTAATTAGCATTTATAAAATAAACAAAGAAACCCACAAAACCAGGAAATTTGTGAACAATATCTATTATCTGTTTCTGTACTCTATGGATTAAAAATGTGCAATAACCGAAATGGCACTGGTATTGTCTAGGGAGAGAATGTCTAACTAGCATGCTATTAAATTGTGAGAATGTATGAAAGTATAGTAATATATTTTTGTAGTAGGAATTAAAATATTGAGGCACATCTTCAAGCAAGGATCTAATTAAGAAATTAGAGCAAATGTGCATTGCAAACTCCATACTTTCTATGTTAATTAATGTAGTAATGGGTTAAATTCACCTGCAGGTACAGCTCCATGCACCATTTAAGTCATACTGTAGCTCTCAAAACAGAAAGAATCCAAAGGCAGAGTCATTAAATATATATGCAGAACCAAAATACTGAAAATATTATGAGAAAGGCAGTGCAAAGATCTAGGTTTTCAGCTCTTCTACAGGCTGCATTTGTCAACACTAGGCAAATTTTACTCTCAATTTCACCACATAAAAACTGTGGATGTGATGAGCTTTATTTAATTAATATCTGTTAAGTGCTTTAAGAGCCTTAAAAGCTTTAAGATCCTTGAATGGAAAATATTATATAAATGCAAATTATTAAATATTAATTCTATGAATTATTATTATCTTATTTTCCTGATTATAAAAGGTCTAGGTAATGCAGATGGAACTTGGTAGTATAGAAGGGTTTGGGGAAGAAAAATACATAAATCTGGGTGATCAAGATTTCAGAGAGATGGACTGAAACTCTACAGTTAAAAAATAAATTAGCTGTAGGATTTTTATAGGGATTAGTTAAACCCCGGGTGAGAATAGAGCATAATATAGAGTTCCAATTCTTGTTGTGAGACAAGTATCTAAGAGACAAACATCCACTCCACCCTATAAAGCACCGGCTATTACAAGGATTGGAAAATCAGCAGGCAAGAAAATCAATCTTCCCCAGAAGTCATAAAACTGTTTCTGATAGTGAGACTGACAATCATAACATAAAGATTGGGTAAACTATTCTTTTTCTGCTCCACTCTAAAGGGCCACTACACAATAATCACAAAACAACAGTTAGTCAAGTAACTTCCTTTGGAATCAAAGTAAAAATCTCCTCTATGGGCCTGGTCCAAGAAAGTACTCCCATTGAAGTCAATGGAACCACTCACCAATATGAAGTTAAGCACCTATGTAAAAGCATTGCTGAGTCAAGACTTATGAGTAACTTCCTTTTTTTCCTGTAGTATTACAGAACAGGAATACCACACTATGGAATCCCAGGCTATGGGAGTTTAGGGCAGTGTTCCCAACCTATGTCCTGGGGTCAAAGGTGGTCCGTGCGGGCTTTCAAAGTGCCTCACAGCTCCCCTTCTGCTGGCTGCAGAAGGGGCCACTTCCAAAGAACTTATTTGGAACATGTTTCTACAAGTCACAGCAAAACGCCCTACCTGGGTCCCTGGTTGCTGGGGTCCCTGCTGGAGCCAGAGGGAGAGTAGCAATGATCTCTCATCCACCTGGCTGCAGAAGGGAGTCATTGCTTAGGAACCCAGGTGGAGTGCATAGGTCTACAGGACAATTTTGGTTTCCCTGCTGTAGTCAGGGAGATGGGAGATCCTCCTTGCTGAACTCCTTCCATCTGGCTGTGGGAGAGGGGGAACTCTGCTAGTACAGACTGGTGGCCCTTCAGGGTTGTAAAGATGATATCTGTGGCCATTGACCCCAAAAAGTTGGAAACCACAGGTTTAGGGACTACCCCTGCTGTAACTTTGGTGACATTTCCCAGAACCCTGATTTCTACCAGAATGGTGAGGTAATAGCTAACAGCCCCATGGATTCAAGTAACGCCCATGCGTTTGGCCTGCATCAGCTGACTTTGTATGATTAATTTCCCAGAGACTAGAGTAATTGAACTCCCATAGTCCACAAGTGTTATGGTTTCCACCACATTCAGCTTCACTGGCCTTGTATATTTATGTGGGGTCATTAAAAGCCTACAAGGAGAATCAGAGTTCAGGGGTTTGACCAGTTCCCTAAATTACAATACATGGGATCCTTGGTGTTAGGGCTCCTGGTTGCTATATGCCGCAACTCCCTGCACTCGTAACACTGGTGTGCAGCCCTAGGCAGCTCTATATTTTGGGGGCTATAGGAACAGATCAGGAAGCTCCATATTCTTTGTGCTAAGGGGTCTGATCCCATAGTTTATTTTGCTTAGGTCACCTTGCCAATTTGCAACCTCTGGTTGGCCCTTGACTTCTTTCTTCTTTCCTCTAATCCTTCTCAGGTGATCAGTTGCTTGAACTCTGGGTAACAAAACTGGTGGCTTGACTGGGATTGATTTTTCCCTGGGTGGTCAAGAGAGCCCTTTGGCTGCCATCCATCTTTCTGCCACTGTGACTACCTCATCATAGGAAGGGTCTTTCTGGCATATCCATGTGTGAAGGTCTGATGGTAGTCCCTTAATGTATCAGTTGATGAGCAGGGCTACTAAGATCTCTTCTGGACTGTGGACATCAGGTTACAACAACTTCCATGCAAGGTGGGTGAGATCAAACTGGAATGTCAGGGGCTTGATTTCTTGGTACCTGCACTCATATTAACTCTGGTCTTTCATGGCCGCTCTCATTCTTACTCAGGCAAGGATATCTGCTTTAAGCTATGAGTAGTTGGTGGCAGCATCAGAAGACATGTCATGATTGGCCTTCTGGGCTTCCCCACACTGAAAAGGGGTGAGAATAATGGCCTACTGGTTTAGGGCCAGGGCTCATACAGTGCAATCCTCTCAAAAGTTAGAAGGTACATTTCTGCATCATCTTCTTCATTCACCTTTTGTATGTAGCTGGTGGGTCTCCAGTCTAACATTTCTTTAAACCACAGTCTGTGGTAGCCAGGGTCTTTAGCTGGTTCATCACTTCTCATAGGATGGCTCAGTCCTGGACTGTCTGACTTATTAACCATTGATTAGTCTCTAGTTAAACCCTCATTGATTCCTGCTGGGCAGTCGTCTGGGCCTGGTGGCCTCTTGTTGGACTGCTGTCTTCTGTACTTTTTGGGCTGCTGTCATCCATTATGGTGAACGGGACAACAACAAAAAACATCATAAACATCTCTACCTTTTTTCTTTTCCCCTCCTGTGTGTGTGTGTGTGTTTAATCCACTGCACGGACAAATACCTCCCCTGATACCAGTTATGACAAAACTCCTCCTCTACCTTGATGGGTCCAGAGCTTCCTTCACCTCTGAGTGTTCTTGTAGTCCTTTGTCTCTTTACTAGAGCTCTTGTCCCTCCAGTGGACGGCCAACAGAGATGGGAGAGGGCCCGGTCCCACCCTTGACTCCAGAGCCCAATCCCAGATCCCTACAAGCTGCAGTCTCGTTCTTTTGCTTCAGGAAACCAGCTAAACTCCCTGAGTTACTTCCCCATGTCCCCTTGACTCAGCTCTGATCTACACTGCCATGTGATTTTGGTAGCAACTGAAGGGAGATAAGAAATATACCTTGCATATCTCCCTCCGATTGCCTGTTGCCTACTTACCGCAGGGTCCCCACAGCACTGATTTGATGGGAAATGCTTTCCCATTGAATCAGCACTACAGTTCTTTTCAGGTAGGTCATACCCAATTGACCTCTGGCAGAGAGCTTTAGTTCCCTCAGTCTTTATACCTGCAGGGTTCTTCCTGACCAGCATTCTGCTCCTTCCCCTAGGTCTGTCCGCTTTCTAACTATGTCTTGCCTCCTCATACACACATTCTGATAGATCTCCTTACTCTCACACTCCCATCACACACTTTTTTTCTGGAGGGAAGGCTTTTAACAAGCTCCAGACATGGCCTTATTTAGCTCCAGGTGTACCAATTAACCTGGAGTGGCACCTGCTCAGATACCAGAGAAAAGGGACTTGCTGAGCCTGGGGCTGATATATTGGATTCTAGTACTCTCTGGAAACCTTCCAATCTGACCTGTTATAATATTACAGCTGCTCATTTGATTTGTCTCTGAATTTCATCTTGAATCAATTCATGGGTCCTTATAGGATATTAGATAATGTCTAAAATCCTAAATTAACAGTAAAAGATAAACAATAAAACCTAAAAATGGAAGTTGTAAGAAAGAACAGACTGGCTTCTGTACCTCATGTGAATCAGTTAGCAAGCAGAAGCATTTTCAGGGATATTATATATTTTTTAAAATTATACAAAGTAAATATAAAGTGTCATCTTACAGAAAAATCATATATTCACAGTATGGAGAAAGGACTCCATTTGTAGAGCCTGATCCAAAGTCTGTTGAAATTCTGAAAGTTTGGAAAACAGAGATCATAACTGTGCATTTGCTGCTTAATCAAATTACTTATTGTCAAAGTTCAGGGGAGCTGAACCTGTATTCTCTTCTCAGTGATTCAGCAAGGGCACCCACTCTCAAGACTCCAGCATCCCAAATTCTACCTCTTGTGCAGAGACATCCCCCCCCCACACACAATCTCTTTCCCTCTTTACGAAAGTATTTCTAAGACACAGAGCTCCCTGCTTAATAGTGTGTAATATTGTGTTATTTTCCAGCAAGCCAGACTTCTTAAACAGACCTGTGTCTGTGCTTTACTTTCTACTCAAATGCTATGAACAGTTGAAATTGCCCACAGTTATAAGTTTCCACACATATCTTGTGATAAGCAAGTACATTTATTCATTCTATAAGCAAACACAGATATCAAAAAGCACATTTACTCTTAAGGTGAAAGCATTACAGAAAAAAAAAGCATATTAAAAACAACAAAATAAACAACCCTACCTCCATACTAACAAAATCACCAAAAATCACTGCTCCAACACCACCACGCATTTTTTCTGGGGTTACTAGTTCATAAGAGACTCCAAACAGAGCAAGCAAATGCATAAATAAATTAGTCTCTCCTTTATACAATTTGGGCCTTTGATTTTCAGATTCCAGGAATGTATAATCAGCAGAGTGGTTCTCTCCTCAGAACTTAGCTTCAAAGATTGAGTTTGGAGGTATGAATTTACATTCTCCTCTCCCCAGGAATTTCCTAAGAAACCCACTTAAATTATTTTTTCCCCAAAGTTCCTGTTAGTCTGGCACAACATTTAAAATAGTCCTTTGAAACTCATAACACTTCCCAGCATTTACATTGTTCCCCGCTTCCTGCTAAACACATTAGAGACACATTATTCAGAGTCAATACAATGGACTCCCAAGATGTCTGTGCTTAATTCAACAAGATTTTTCAAGGATAATGCAGGAAATTGCTTTATCTGTCATACTTTTGTTATACTTCCTCTCCCCCCCCCCTTCTGGTGTCTCCTGAGTTTTGGGACAATTTGGGGGGGGAGCAGGGGAAGGAAATGGTAGGGGGTTCTTTAGAACTCCCAATATGACATACACAGATGGCCTTTTTAGGCCTTGGAAATGAATGCATTAAACTCATTGAGTTATTTCCAGGATAGAATAATTTAAGTATGTTTAACTTTATAGAAGGAAACAACCAATAGTAGAAAGGATCAGACTAAACTCACTAGTTTCAGTGCACTGGAATGTGCCCTGACTCTTTGTTAATATTCTTTACAGCTCCAGAACATGCTAGAAATACTCAAGTGGTAGTAAATGAAAGCTGGGCATTCTCAGCACCTTGTGCCTCCTGAAGAATTATGCTCAGTTCCTCCAAGTGCAAGTATTATATTAGTCATTATAAACAACATCTATTAGAATGTGTTCACTTGAAGGTGGGCTCTTTGGCTTCCAGCTGAAGATGGTGGGGCATCTTTCAGACCACAGTTAGTATTATCAGAATGCTCCTGCGATGATAACCAAAGGTAGCTTCAGAGCCCATCCTTCATTACAAGGGCTCATTTCACTTGTAAGAATTTCACATTTGTTATCTCTTTTTACATGATGTTTAAATCCAATCTTGGGGAATTTCTCAGTATGGAACCACCTATGACAGGGGTGCACAACCTTTTTCTGGCCAAGGGCCAAATTGCATTTTCTAAGGCCATTTGAGGGCCACAAATACAAACCTGGGGGGGGGAGTGTCATGTCACATGATCCAACCGCTCGCTCCGCTCCCAGAGGGCCGCACAGAACATGCTCATGGGCCGCATACGACCCGGGGGCCACAGGTTGTGCTCCTCTGACCTATGAGGTAGATGGCAGAAGAGGAAATTTTCAGATGAGTCACTTGCCTCACCCTTTTTTAGATCACATGCCAACTTTTGCCCTGGGAGCATTAACTAAAGGGTAGGTTCTTATGTGAATATGGGTGTAACATTATGGAGTAAGGGGGTGTGACCAACTTTTGATTTAATGCAAATCCTATAGTGTTTCGATCTAAACAATGTCAATTAGAGAATTAATAATTTCAAGAATTTTAACAGGAGTCATACATGTATTTCTTGTTGGTGATCTCAAGAGTCTAGGAATAAAACTTTTAAAATCATTGTTCATGCCCTCAATCAACACCCTTACACACTAAGTCATACTCTTTTTCCTAGTTCCAAAGTGTCTCAAAATATGCACCCCCTATCAAATTACAAGCACAGAAATAAAGCAGGTACACTTATATTTGCCTGTCCCAAACCTGATCTGGGTAGAGAAATATCATTTCACACACATTAATATTATTTTCTATCTATGGATTTGAAGACAAATTATATGTGTCTGTTTCTAAGCAAGAAAGCTCTTAGAATAATATGCATTCTCTTTATGAGGCTAATTTTCTTGAGACTAATTGATACTGATTACCAAATTTTCAACAAGATATATGCATTTTTCATTAGTTTATATACAGTAGAACCTCAGAGTTATAAAAACCATGGAAATTGTTTGTAACTCTAACTGTTCATTACTCTGAACAAAACACTATGGTTGCTCTTTCAAAACTTTACATTGACTTAGGCCTTGTATACACGATCAGATTATAGCGCATCTTCTCAGCTGCGCTATAATAATCATGTGGTGTTTATCGCGTTGTAGCGCGTACACACGTCGCTCCTTGTTGTGGAACAGAATTTCCTGCCGAAATGCGCATTAGCGCACTGAATTCTGGGCAGGTATCCCAGCGTTCCATTTTCCTTGACTCCGCGCTTTGAATCATGGGATGAAGGAAAGGAGCACAAAGGACCATGGGAAAACTAAATGTTTCCCAAGGTGCCTCTTGTTTCCGTTGCATCTTCCGCATTGCCAATAGCAACTCGCGCCGAATTTCAACTGTTTATGCACAGAGCGCGCCACTGGAAAGCAAGACAACAAGAAACAGCATGGATCCTGCTCTGGTCTCCAGTCTCGCCCTCCACATGCTGAACACATCTCGGCTGGCCGCCCATTACGCTATGAGCTCCCTGCAAGAGGATGACGCGGAGGATCAAGGGCAGCTTGATGCCCTGCTGTGTAACAGCAGCTTGTTGCTCCGCATCTTTACCGACAATCTGCACACGGTTCAACGCCGTTTCTGGTCACGGGAGATGAGCACCGAGTGGTGGGATCACATTGTTCTGCAGCTGTGGGATGACGAGCAGTGGGTACAGAACTTCCGAATGCGAAAAGCAACATTTATGGAACTGTGTTCAGAGTTGGCCCCTGCCCTGCGACGGAAAGACACCAACATGAGATCTGCCCTCACTGTGGAGAAGCGTGTAGCGATAGCCGTTTGAAAGATGGCGACTCCTGACTGCTACCGGTCCGTTGCAAACCAGTTTGGAGTCGGGAGGTCTACCGTCGGATTAGCCCTCTCTCAAGTCTGCGCTGCCATCAATCACGTTCTGTTACGGAGGAC
Source organism: Pelusios castaneus (assembly GCA_007922175.1). Classification (NCBI taxonomy): domain Eukaryota; kingdom Metazoa; phylum Chordata; order Testudines; family Pelomedusidae; genus Pelusios; species Pelusios castaneus. The sequence goes on along the minus strand of ML686006.1, from coordinate 3,132,648 downwards.
GGTGACGTTGGGGAATGTCAGTGACATTGTGGACGGCTTTGCTGCCCTGGGATTCCCTAACTGCGGGGGAGCCATAGACGGCACACACATCCTGATTTTGGCTCCGGATCACCTCGCGACCGAGTATATCAACAGGAAGGGCTACTTCTCCATGGTGCTGCAAGCACTCGTGGATCACAAGGGGCGGTTCACCGACATCAATGCCGGGTGGTCGGGAAAGGTGCATGATGCCCGCATTTTCAGGAACTCCGGTCTGTACCAGAAGCTGCAAGGGGGTACCTTTTTCCCAGATAAAAAAATTACAGTGCAGATGCCCATAGTTATCCTCGGAGACCCAGCCTACCCACTAATGCCATGGCTCATGAAACCGTATACTGGCAACCTAGATCAAAGCAAGGAGCGGTTCAATTACAGACTGAGCCACTGCAGAATGAATGTGGAGTGTGCCTTCGGCCGCTTAAAGGGCCGCTGGCGATGTTTGTATGGGCGGCTGCACTTGTCTGAGGGCAACATCCCTGCTGTGATTGCGTCTTGTTGTGTCCTCCATAATATTTGCGAAAGTAGGGGGGAAAAGTTTTGCCCCGTGTGGGCTACGGAGGCACAGCGCCTCGAGGAGGCATTCGAACAGCCAGCCACTAGGAGTATTAGGGGGGCTAAAGGGGAAGCTTCTCGCATAAGGGAGGCACTCCGGGAATATTTCAATCACGCCCTCCCCTATTAAAACTTTTTGGACGCATCTGTTGCACCTTATGAAATTTCACATGTTAAAAAATAAAGACATATTCAAATGATTTATTCTGGTTTTATTCAAGCAAAGAGGATTGGGGTTACAGGTGTGTGTAAGTGCGGGGCTCTAGAAAGTACGGGGGTGGAGAGCTAGTTCTTGGAAAGCTGCAGTGGGATGGGTGCACTTCAGAGAAATTCTTATAGGGACTAGGGGGGTTGGGAGGCACACGCGGCTGCAGTGTCTGTAGTGGAGCCCTAACATTAATCGCCTGGGACTGCAAAGCGATCATGCTCTTGAACAGTTCTGTTTGCTCCTTCATGACGCTTATCAGTTCCTGGTTGTGTGTTTTCCACATCTGCTGGTATTCTGCTCTGAACGCTGTAGTCTTATCGGAGGAATCCTGTGCAGTTTTCAAGGACTCCTGTGTTGCTTTCAACACGTCCTGAAACATATCCTCCCTGTTCCTTCGTACACGCTGCCGAATGTTTCTCATTTGGGCAGCGGGGGTAGACACTGGCCTTGTCAAGTTGTATTCTAAAGAAAGAAAGAATTGTAAAGATGCTATTAACACATAGGCAAGATAACAAAATTAACCTTACAGTAGCTTATTACCCCGGAAGGTGCAGGGCAGTCAACATCCTATGCCCCGCTGAAGCGGACAAGGTACATCCAAGTAAACAGCTTTACAGGGGGGCACAGAGATGGAGCCTGATATCGCTCTCCTCCGAGTGCCCCTGCAGGCTAGAATACATCTCCTACATGCTGCAGGGAGCAAGCCGGGACCGTATGCCGCGGCACTGTTTGCTGCCATGGTTCCCAGGGAAGTGCTTTCCAGCTGGCGGGGGACAGTGTCCATCTATGGGAGCGTTGGCACAAACGCCATCCCATCCAACCTGAGTACTAGGCTCTGGAGGTACATTCAGGAATCATTTACTGACCTAACTGCAGATGATTACTTCTCAATCACCGCTTGTGTTGATGCCCTTCTAATGATTGGGGAGTAAGGAGCGTGCACAGCGGGGAGAGTTTACAGGCACCCCCGCAACGCAGAATGACATTTATTTCTTGAGACAGACTTTAAGATTTAGAAATCCCGATCTTACCAGAGCCTCCCTCTGCTGCCTCAGAGGACACGCTGCAATTAATGTCTTCTTGGGAAGACGTCTCAGCGGGGCTGCAGAACAACTCCTGGCTGCACGACGCTGCGCTTAGCCCCGGCTCATCCTCCGTCTCTCCCGGCACCTCCTCAACGTCCTCATCCTGCTCTGTTCTAGCACTGACTGCTTTTGTGGTTATTGATGTGTCCACTGTGCTGTTTGGAGTTGTTGTGGGGTCACCACTGAGGATGGCGCCGATCTCATTATAGTACCTGCATGTAGCAGGCGCTGATCCCGATCGCCGGTTTGCCTCTTTCGCTCTCTGATAGCTGATTCGGAGCTCCTTCACCTTTGATCTACACTGCATTGTGTCTCTGTCATAACCTCTCTCCGTCATTGCACGTAAAATTATGCCAAATGTATCATAATTACGTCTGCTCACGCGAAGCTGTGCCTGCACAGCTGACTCTCCCCAGATGCTGATCAGGTCAAACACCTCTGCTGTGGACCAAAGGGGTGCGCGTCTTCCGCGACGGGTCGCCATTGCTACTGGAAACACTGCTGCACTCCACTGCACTCCACGAGGAAAAGACCAGGAAACGAAACTGACGATCAATTTGAAAATCCCAGGAATCAAATCAGGGCGGGGACAGTTTCATCACTGCCAAAGAGAGGGTGGGGGGAAGTAAAGAGAGGACGAGTTGGGAATGCTGGGACAGTTCCGGAGGCCAATCGTTACGCGGTAACCGTACACACGAGCGAAAATGCGCAACAGATGATCCGCAACAGCTGTTACCACTCTCGTCGAAGTGGTTGTTGGATTGCGCTACAACAAGGCACTTGACGCAACATCACCGTTGCACGTGTGTACACCGTGATTGATATCGCGCGGTAATGACTTTTAAAGCTCAATTAAGTGATTGTGTATACAAGGCCTCACTACAGCTTTGAACCATTACTATGCAGAAGAAACATGCTGTTTTCTTTCTTTCTTTCTTTCTTTCTTTCTTTCTTTCTTTCTTTCTTTCTTTCTGCTTCTGACTGATTGCATTCTTCCGGTTCCAAATGAGGTGTGTGGTAGGCTGATCAGTTGGTAACTGATGTTCAAAACTCTGAGATTCTACTGTGCTATACTATGTAAAAAGCTCATAGGATAGCTTTTTATTGATTGCTGTCTTTCCTCCTATGCATCTTCTCAGAACTATTTAAGCCAAGTTTTTGAAAGTATAACATAGTTAAGTTGTACTGATTTCTAGGTTTCTCTTTCATTTGATTCTGACCATTGTGATTCTGGTTACATTTTACATACCACGTTATAACATGTTAGATCTAAAAAAGATTCCCACAACCCTCAAGTGATAATTAGAAGGGATGGAAAAACACGTGTACATGACACTGTTATATAATAAGAATATTGTCATTAACAGACTAATTCACCCAGACACCTGAAATGCCACTTGTGTGTACTAGTGCCTGAATCATTAATATGCAATTGAAAACACTGTGTCTTTGATCAACTCACTACAATTATGTGCATGTGTGGTAATTGCTGTATTTTCTATTTAAAGGTCTTGACAGAACATTATTGGAAATAGTTATTTAAATTTAAATGATATAAAGGAGCAGAGAAAATCTCAAAAATTGCCACTTAGACATTTTTGTATTAATACAGAATAAAAAATGGTCACACTTGAGTTATATTAACTCAGTGCTTTTTTTATGATGGTACTCAGGGGTACTGAGTACCGGCACCGTTTTTTCACAGCAATTCGGCCTCAGCTCTTTCCACCTCCAGCAGCGGCCCCAGGTCCCTGGCCAAGTACCAGCACCTTTTTTAAAAAAAAAAACACAAAAACCATTGCATTAACTTATTAAATATGCTTATTAAATAATTCTATCCTGAATATGTATCTAAGTACCTGGATTTTCTTCATCCACAAATGAGGTTTTTTTAAATGCATTCCTCAGGGCCAAATGTTCAAAAGCAGTCTGGAAACTTTAACACATCATTTTACATGTGCAGATCCTTGACTACATGCAATCTTTATTTGAAGTATCGAATTCCGATATATCTGCAAGAGAGCACATAGTTTCTTCACAGAGGTTCACTCTGAAATCTGGCCCAGAAAGCAAATCTTGCCCTTTCTTCACACTCCTCATGCTTGTTTAACAGCAGAATCAGTACAGTTTCACTGCACAAGTGGATGAGCAGCATTCTACATGATACATATAAAAGTCAGTGTGGTACCGAAAGACTGTGGTGCAAGTGGAATCTATCTCTTGATGGATCCACCCTTTTTCCCCACATGAAGGCAAAGGGAGAGTCAAGGGCAACAGATTCTATTTTGGCATTAGATTCCTCTCTTCCCTTCCTTCCTCAATTTCATTTTATATCTGCCAAGTAGAGCTGGGTGACATTTTTCACACAGAACTTCTTTTCAGGAAATAAAAATAGAGATTTAGCAAGGCCAAAATATATTCCAAATTGGTGCCAGGTTTGCCAAATTGCTTCTATAAAAATAAATCTGAAAAAAAAATGAAACATTTTGTTTTGACATGTTCAAAATAAAATACTGGGATTTTTCAGTTAGAGTTGACCTCTTGTATGGAATAATTCCTTCAAGTATATTTAAAAAATAATTTAACAAAAAAGAAAAAAAATCTCAAAATGTCAATGAAATGTTTAATTTCAGGTTTAATACAAAAATAATTTTTATCCAACTTCTCAAATTGCCAAAGGTTTTGTTCAACCACAACAGTGTTATTAATTCATCTGGGAAACTGACAACAAACTGAAAAAAAAAATCTATCACTGTCCAACATCTTCAACCAAACTGCTGGGCACATACACTGGGAAGAGGAGTTATGCCTTAAAGCACAGCTGGAAATGCACAATAATTCCAATGAAATCACAGAATTTGTAATTCCTGTGTGAAGTGTGACTTTGTGCACTTTTGAGATATGTTTTTGTCATGCAAAATGTTTATGTCTAAATCCCCAGATTACCCTGTATTAGTACTAAAATCCTGATCCAAAGCCCATTGAAATCAAGGAGAGTCATTTCACACACTCCAATAAGCTTTATTTGGACCAGTCTCAGAGGGTGCGTCTACACTTACAAATTAAGTTGCCCTAAGGAGGCTTAAGTCAACTGAAAATACTCCATGTCTACACTGGGCTTTCCTTAAATTGACTTAAGCTGCTCCTTAAGTCGAATTAAGGAAAAAGTTAGTTTGAATTAATAACACCTTGTTTTAATTCAAGCTAGCGCTTAAATTGAATTTATTAAATCGACTTAAGCCAGTGGAGATGGGGATTAACACCTTGATGGAGTTTATTTAGTTGACTTAAACCGTTAAGTCGACTTAATAAGGTCGAAAAGGTTGTCACGTCTGCACTTGAAAAGTTAAGTTGACTTTTGTTTTTTAAGTGTAGACATAGCCAAAGAGATAATAGACTATATTCACGATGAGTTAAAATAGATTGCACATAGCTATGTGTCCGCAGTAGGTAAAGGATGGGAGAAGGAAGGCTCCTGGAAACTTAAAGTGGTGGCCAAAAATAATAAACTTTATTAGTCTCCCTCTTTGGGACGCAAAGGGTTAACAGTTGTGTTGCTAGCTGAACTAAACTCGAAAGTCAGCTTCACAGGTAACAAGATAACCCCAGGTAATTACCCAACAGTTTAACATACAATGATTTACACAGAGATAAAACTTTCAGAATAAACCCTCCTCTTGGGCTCTCTTGATAGTTCGGAGATAAAGTTTAAAAAGACAGAATCCAATACATAAAACAATAAGCGTAACAATAATCCCCAAACCTACACCAATTGTAATACCTTGGGTTAAAACTGAGGTAGAAGATTTATTCATATTCAACTATATACATTTAAAGGGAAGGGAAACAATCACGAGAAGTAAACGTGGGGGGGTAACTCGGGTTCACATACGTACCATGACTATCAGGCAGGTAATTATCAACAGCATGACGTCTTAAGGTGGAGGTTGAAATCGACTCGGGCCGGCTCTCTCGGGGGGGACTCCTACTGCAGGGTGATCAGGCCTAGCAGTTAACTCGAGGAGACTCCCTGCTGCTCCATGCGGCATGGTAGCTTTTATGGCCTAGGACTCTGCTTCCTGCCGAGGGCTGTGATTGGCCAGGTTTCGCTGCAGTAGGAATGGGGGGCGAAAGGCTGCCCGGTTCCTCCTGTCTTTATTTGAGCAAAGGAATTTTCACCAGCTCTCTAGGTTCCGGGTCAGAGCCTTCTACACCCCTGCGGAGGGGGGCCAGAGCAGCCATGATTGACTTGCCCTCCAGATGCCCTCACATGGGCGAGGGGGATGACCCACCCCTTTGGGAGCTGGCTGAGAGCGAATTAGGGTTCGAATAAAGCATGTTGATGGTCACAAGCCTCACAGCCATGAGTTCTCTACGTGACCTGGGGAGCGTATCTGGTAAACAGTTCTTTACGTGACCTGGGGACAGTATCTGGTAAACGATCTCTATGTGACCTGGGGACAGTATCTGGTAAACAGCATCTTATGACTTTATATCACAAGGGAGGTGGCGGCCATATTATGGGGTACTCATAACAGCACCTTAACACTATGCATAAATAGGGATTTGCAAGAAGATAGTATGTGGAGCCAACTGGGTAGAAAGAATGGGATAAGGACTAAAATAGATTGCATTTGCTTTATTTGGTGAAATCCTAGCAGCTTTCCTCAGATAACACTCCCATTGAAGTTAGACTGCAGTAATAGCTAAGGGCTACCAGCTTTGTCCTACTTTTTGGAGGGTAAGAAATATGTACAGTTGTCTAATGATAACCCCAAAATAACTTGTCCAGTATACAGTTTTACTTGATATTATTTTCAAGTAAACAAACAAAAATCCATACCTGTATTCTCCTGCAACTTCCAGCCCATATGCTCTGCAGTGGTCAGAGAGCAGGATCAACCCAGAGGATGTTTGCATACTTCTTAAATTGTAGAAAAACAACAGAGTCCTGTGGCACTTTTAAACACTAACAGATTTATTTATCACATGAGCTTTCGTGGGAGAAAATCCCACTTTGTCAGACGCTTTGAAGATGGAAAATTTACAGAATGGGAGGAAATTAAATGCAGGGGAGTGTATGACATAGGATCAGGTCAGGCTGTAACAGCAAATCAAAATAGGTGTTAGGATTCAAAAACTGGGGAACAGCACATAGAGGAAGGTGAGATCAAATCACCTGTTTTAATGAGAGAAATATCCATAGTCCCTATATAACCCCAAGGCAACTGAGTCAAATTTGCATATAAGTTCGAGTTCTGCAGTTTCTCCTTGAAGCTGTGATTTGTTATTCATCTGTTTCAACACAGCTATTAGCAGGGATATTCTATCTACTACCAAAAATACATAAAAGAGGAAACCCCAGATGCCCCATTATCTCAGGCATTGGCAAGCTTACAGTAGAATTATCTGGCTATGTGTACTCTCTCCTCAGACCCTATGCTATCAGCATGCCTAGCTATCTGAGAGACACTACAGATTTCCTGAGAAAAATCCAGTCCATTGGCGAACTTCCAGAAAATACCATCCTGGCCACTATGGACGTAGAGGCTCTTTACACAAACATCCCACACAAAGATGGATTACAAGCTATTAGAAGAATTATCCAAGATGGATGCCACAGCTAAACTTGTGGCTGACCTCTGTGACTTTATACTCACCCACAACCATTTCAGATTTGAAGATAATTTATACCTTCAAGTCAGCGGCACTGCTATGGGTACCTGCATGGCCCCAGAATATGCCAACATCTTTATGGCTGATTTAGAACAACACTTCCTTTATGGCTGATTTAGAACAACACTTTATGGCTGAATTAGAACAACACTTCCTCACGCCTCTACTTTACTTACACTATATTGATGACATCTTCATCATCTGGACCCACGGTAAAGATGCCTTTAAAGATTTTCATAGAGATATCAACAATTTCCACTCCACAATCAAATTTAGCCTGGAATATTCCACACAGGAGATCCACTTTCTGGACACTACAGTGCAAATTAGTGATGGGTACATAAAGACCACGCTATACCGAAAACCTACTGATTGCTATAGTTACCTACATCCCTCAAGCTTTCATCCTCAACACACCGCATGATCCATTGTGTACAGTCAAGCCCTAAGATATAACCGCATTTGCTCTGATCCTTTAGACAGAGACAGACACCTTCAGGATCTCTATCAAGCATTCTTAAAACTACAGTACCCACCCGCAGAGTGAAGAAACAAATTGACAGAGCCCGACGGGTACCCAGAAGTCAACTACTACAGGAGAAGCCCAGGAAAAAAAACAACAGAACGCCACTGCTCACCACCTACAACCCCCAAGTCAGACCTCTTCAACACATCATCAAAGATCTACAACCTATTCTACAAGATGATCCCTCTCTCTCTCAAACCTTGGGAGAAAGACCTCTGCTTGCTTACAGACAGCCCCCCAACCTTAAACAGATACTCACCAGCAACTACAGATCATACAACAGAAACTCTAAAGCAGGAACATATCCCTGCAACAGACCACGCTGCCAACTTTGCCCTCCTATCTAAACTGAAGACACCATCACAGGACCTAATCAAGCCACCTACTCCATCAAGGGCTCATTCACCTGTTCATCCACCAATGTGATTTATGCCATCATGTGCCGGAAATGCCCCTCTGCCTTATATATAGGACAAACAGGACAGTCTCTGCGCCAAAGAATAAATGGACACAAATCTGACATTAGGAATTGCAACACTACAAAACCAATAGGGGAACACTTCAATCTCTCTGCTCACTCCATTGACGACTTGCTAAAAGCTGTGTTGAAACAGATGAATAACAAATCACAGCTTCAAAGAGAAACTGCAGAACTCGAACTTATATGCAAATTTGACTCAGTTGCCTTGGGGTTATATAGGGACTATGGATTTTTCTCTCATTACAACAGGTGATTTGACCTCACCTTCCTCTATGTGCTGCTCCCCAGTGTTTGAATCCTAACACCTATTTTGATTTGCTGTTACAGCCTGACCTGATCCTATGTCATACACTCCCCTGCATTTAATTTCCTCCCATTCTGTAAGTTTCCCATCTTCAACGCGTGTGACGAAGTGGGATCTTCTCCCACAAAAGCTCATGGGAAAAATAAATCTGTTAGGCTATGTCTACACTTGCACTTTTAAGTCGACTTAGTGTGTCTACACTTAAAATTAAAGTTGACTTAAAGGGCAACTTACAAAGTTGACCTAGAGCATCCATACTGGATGCTCTAGGTCGGCTTTGTGGGGCTAAGGGGACCTTGGGCAGGTCCACAGTGGCAGGGGGGGCATCCCCTGTGTGCAATGGGGCAAAGGGGGACAGGGACCCTGGCAGGACAGAGGCCTGTGTGTGATGCTGTCTGGATTTAGGGAAGCATTTATGATATTATTTTCAATGGCTATCTCATAAATGCTATAATCCATAGGAACTATGTCATGTTTGGTCTCAATAGAAAGGTAGTAATTTGCTGGGAATGATTATATAGTTGTCAACTTAGGGCTACCCCAGAGCTACATTGGCTTAAGTCGACTTTAAAAAGTCGAATTAAGCCTTAGGTCGAGTAGAAAGGTGGTTTAATAAAGTCGACTTAATTTTCATTAAGTCAACTTTATTTTGCTTAAGTCGACTTAAGCAAGCTGCTTAAGTCGTCTTAAGCAAAGTATAGTGTAGATGCAGGGCCAATTAAGTCGACTTAAGCCAAGCTTAAGTCGACTTAATTTACCAGTTTAGACGCAGCCTTAGTCTTTAAAAGTGCCACAGGACTCTGTTGTTTTTCTACAATAGACTAACATGGGTACCCCTTTGGAATTCTTAAATTGTGCCACTTTTGGGGTAGAGACTATCTTGTTGTTCCTCTGACTACACAGCACCAGCACAGTGGGCTCCTGGTCCATGGCTGGGTAATCCCTGGAGCTACTGCAAAAGAGACTGCTCATGTTCTTGCTCACTGAGAGGTCCTGGAGACATTGCCCCTGCACAACCCTTCGTTTTCACTCATTTCTAGCCAGATGCAGGTTTAAGGCTGATATTGTCTTCTTTTACCTTTTTTTGTACTGATTTTCATAAAGAAAAAAAAAACAAAGGAAAGTATAAAAAGATGAATTACTTACAGCTTGTATAGCAGGTACAGCTTCTAAACACCTGTGCTTCATGGGATCTCCAGTAGAATAGCATGCCCCATACTGTGCCCAGTTGGCTACATTGTGCCCAATTCTCCTTAAAACCAGTGTTTTTTTTCCCAGCAGGTGTTTGTTTCTGCTCCTTTCACTTTCCAGAGATGCTTCTTTTCTAGCATTAAAGCAATGTTATGACCTGTTAACCTCAAGGAAGTGGCAAAACTCACAACTAAAACACTTACTAACATATCAATTCAGTCTGATGCCCTAATGATGCCAGAAGCCCCCAAACCTCATCAATGAAAACTTTAGAAAGGCTATGATTTAGGCACTAACCCCCATTGTAGTTCTTAAGTGGCTTTGAAAATTCTTGCCCTAAACCATAATGTTCCCATATATTTTGCTTTATTAACCAGCCATATTATTTCCCTAAAATATGGGGCTGCAGGACAGGATTATGGAGAATTATTGCAAAATATCAGTGAGGGCTTATCTACATTTTAAATTTATTGCAAATCAGTAAAGTGTTGCACTCAAACAACTTCCATCCACACACAAAAATATCTCGCACCAAATCATCTAGTGTTTTAACATACTTCAGTAAACCCACTTTGGAAGTGGATTTGCTTCGATGTGGGATGAATAAATGTGAATGCAGATGTGTGCCCTAGCAAGTGTTTCACTCCTGCCAAGTACTCACACTGCCTATCCCAACTGTTTTGCTGGTGCAGAGAACCATAGGGTATTCTACATTTGCACCTTAAGTCGACTTAACAACGCTTAAGTCAACCTACAGAACGCTGCGTCCACACTGGGTACTTCCAATAGTTAAGAATAAAATTGTCAGTCACATAGAAAAACATAAACTGTTGAGCAATAGCCAACATGTTTCTGTAAGGGGAAATCGTGTCTTACTAAAATGAGGTGTTATTAATTTGAACTAACTTTTCCTTAATTCGATTTAAGGAGCAGTTTAAGTCAAATTAAGGAAAGCCCAATGTAGATGCGGAGTAAATTAAGCCGATTTAAGCCTCCTTACGTCGACTTAATTTGTAAGTGTAGATGCACTCAGATTTAGCCTTAGTTACTTCTTTTCTCTTTCCTATGCCCCAACTGTGCATTTGTCTAAAACAGGGAGACTTGCCCCATCTACTCAGATGTGATCAAACACATTTCCATGAAAGGATCAGAATAAATGAGTTAACAGTTAGGAGACTAATGGCCAAGGCTATTCCAACATATAGTCTGAAGAAAGAGATGTGTTTTGCATCTTACTCTAAAGGGTCCAGGCTCAGAAGAATTTCTGAGAAGAGCAAATTCTGCAGCTGGTGTCCACCATTGAGAATATCTTCATACCTGTCCCCAAATATTCCAGTGCTGTGTCAAAGTATGTCCACTCTTTTAAATTAAACAGGTCCAGTACCCTTTGTGTCAGAACACATGCTCCCAAACTGACTAATTAAAAGGAAAGGACAGCCCCTTAGGAAGATTAGAGAGGAAGGAAGTCCCCAAAGGAAGCTGTGGCGGGTTCCTGGGGAAAGGCTGAAGCACAGCAGATTAGTTTTCTTGCTGAAGTTCCTAAATCAGATAGCCAAGACTGGAGAGGACTGAAAGTAGGGGAGCAGTGGAGTAGCTTACCCATTGATGTCTTCGGCTATGTCTACACTTACCAAAGTTAGTTCAAAATAGTTAATTTGAACTAACTAATTTGAACTAATTTTAGTTGGTTCGAATTAACTTAATTCAAACTAGCAAATTTTAGTTCAAATTAAGCAAATGCCATGCATGGCACTTGCTTAGTTCGAATTAGTCAATTGCATTGAGCTCAATGTGCTCGTTAGTTCGAACTAAGCCCTTAGTTCAAACTAACATGGCCACATTGGGTTAATTCGAACTAACTAGTTTGAATTAACCCTTAGTTCAAAAAGTATAAGTGAATTTATTAGTTTGAATTAAGGAAGCCCTTAATTCGAACTAATGAAAGCCTAGTGTAGTCAAGGCTTAAGTTGGTTCAAATTAAGCTTCCTTAATTCGAACTAACTTGCCAGTGTAGTCATAGCCTTTATGTTTTGAAGTTTGGAAACCAGAGGGTTGAGAGCAAGGAGAACGGTAGAAGGATTTACCTGCATGCTTGCCTGAGAACACAGGCTAATGGAATAGTGGGAGTGATGGATGCTTCACTGGTGAATGTGATCTCCCATCAGAAGGACTGGAGGGATTTCCACTCAGAAGAACTGGTTTGCTCTCCAGCTGGAAGAGCTGGGGTGACTGTCATAGCAAAAGCACAGGAGAAGAGTTCCCATATGGTAGAAAGTCCCTGACTAAATTATGAGCTATGTTGAAGGGCTAGATGTTTGGGGATTTTAGGACTATATCCACAGAAAGGAGTGATAAATTGATTGAGTTTGGGACTTTTGTTATGAGTTATTTGTTTGTTTGGTTGGTTTTTTTTGTAATGAACTAGCTCCAAGGAGGAGTATTACTAAGGAAAGATAAACTATTGTGTGTCCTTAGGGGCCCAAGAGAGGAAGTAAGATTGTATTCCGCATGTTAGGCTCTTCCATAGAAATAAGCTCGGGGAGGAGGGGAATCATTTACATGCTTCAAGATCAAATATATTTCTCCTGATTGTCTTGACAGGGCAGAATGGGGAGATGATGTTACTGTTATTGACTCCTAGAGCTTTATGGGTTTAGTTATAACAAACATTACTTTGAATGTCCCCAGAAGTGAAGTGGAAGTTGGTGTAGGATATGGAGAACATGGATAATATGATCTTAATTGCTCATCCTATTTTAAAGTAGGTAATCTGTTAACTAAGATTTGTAACCTGTCCCTTAAAATGGCTTCGGTACCCAAAGACTGGAAGTCGGCTAATGTAACGCCAATATTTAAAAAGGGCCCTAGAGGGGATCCCAGCAATTACAGACCGGTAAGTCTAACGTCGGTACCGGGCAAATTAGTTGAAACAATAGTTAAGAATAAAATTGTCAGTCACATAGAAAAACATAAACTGTTGAGCAATAGCCAACATGGTTTCTGTAAGGGGAAATCGTGTCTTACTAATCTATTAGAGTTCTTTGAAGGGGTTAACAAACATGTGGACAGGGGGGATCCAGTGGACATTGTGTACTTAGATTTCCAGAAAGCATTTGACAAGGTCCCTCACCAAAGGCTGTTATGTAAGTTAAGTTGTCATGGGATAAAAGGGAAGGTCCTTTCATGGATTGAGAACTGGTTAAAAGACAGGGAACAAAGGGTAGGAGTAAATGGTAAATTCTCAGATTGGAAAAGGGTAGCTAGTGGTGTTCCCCAAGGGTCGGTCCTAGGACCAGTCCTATTCAATTTATTCATAAATGATCTGGAGAAAGGGGTAAATAGTGAGGTAGCTAAGTTTGCAGACGATACTAAACTACTCAAGATAGTCAAGACCAAAGCAGATTGTGAAGAACTTCAAAAAGATCTCACAAAACTAAGTGATTGGGCATCCAAATGGCAAATGAAATTTAATGTGGATAAGTGTAAAGTAATGCACATTGGAAAAAATAACCCCAACTATACCTATAATATGATGGGGGCTAATTTGGCTACAACGAGTCAAGAAAAAGATCTTGGAGTCATTGTGGATAGTTCTCTGAAGATGTCCGTACAGTGTGCGGAGGCGGTCAAAAAAGCAAACAGGATGTTAGGGATCATTAAAAAGGGGATAGAAAATAAGACTGCAAATGTATTATTGCCCTTATATAAATCCATGGTACGCCCACATCTCGAATACTGTGTACAGATGTGGTCTCCTCATCTCTAAAAAGATATTCTAGCACTAGAAAAGGTTCAGAGGAGGGCAACTAAAATGATTAGGGGTTTGGAGAGTGCCTCGTATGAGGAACGATTGAAAAGGCTGGGCCTCTTCAGCTTGGAAAAGAGGAGACTGAGGGGGGACATGATAGAAGTATATAAAATTATGACTGATGTGGAAAAAGTGGACAAGGAAAAGTTGTTTAAATACTCCCATAATACAAGAACCAGGGGTCACCAAATGAAACTGATAGGTAGCAGGTTCAAAACAAATAAAAGGAAGTTCTTCTTCACACAACGCACAGTCAACTTGTGGAACTCCTTACCTGAGGAGGTTGTGAAGGCTGGGACTATAACAATATTTAAAAGGGAACTGGATAAGTTCATGGTGGCTAAGTCCATAAATGGCTATTAGCCAGAAAGGGGTTAAGAATGGTGTCCCTAGCCTCTGTTTATCAGAGGATGGAGACGGATGGCAGGAGAGTGATCACTTGATCATTGCCTGTTAGGTTCACTCCCTCTGGGGCACCTGGGCACTGGCCACTGTCGGTAGACAGATACTGGGCTAGATGGACCTCTGGTCTGACCCAGTACGGCCTTTCTTATGTTCTTATGTTCTTATGTTCCTTAAGTCAATTTAATAACTCTACCTCTGAAGGTCAACTTAATGCCTATGTCGAGCTAGTTAGGTTGACTTAAAGCCGGCGTGGACAGGGAATAGCCCTAAGTCGATCTAATTGGAGTTGGGCTAGAAAGAAGGGGAGAGTCACAGCCAGGAAAGATTGGGCTGGGGTGAGCCCGGGTCAGGGAAAATCAGATTGGGGTGAAGGGGAGAGCCTTGGCTGGGGTGAAGGGGAAAGTCACAGTTAGGGGATCGGGGGCTGGGACAAAGAAGAAATGCAGTAGGGATCAGGGGCTGGGGAGAAGGAAGTGACATGGGGATCAGGCGGTGCGAGGTGCCCGGGTGTGCGGTGGCCTCTGTGCTGCCGTGCACCCACAGCTTAGAGGGAACATAGCTCCAGGCCCTCAGAACACTCCTCCGTCAACCTAGCACCTGGCAGTGTGGACACAGGCAGTTGACTGGAGTGTTTAGTGTGGACACTCTAAGTCGATTTAACAGAGATTGTAGTGTAGACATATCCATACTGTGGATGTCATCTGTATTTAGTAACTGATATTTTGAAATACAAGTTAATAGGTGAGGAGTATGTTCCACATATCCAGGCATTACCAGGACACTGCCATGTTGGTCTAAGTTTTCTCTGGCTTTTAAACACCTTCCCCCTCACGCTCAAGGTAATGACCATGCCATAGACTACAAACTCCAAATTCTATTTTATATTAACATTGAAGCACAAAAATCCTGTGTAACTTTACTGTGACCTACCACACAGCGTCCTACCATGGTACTTCTTATCTTTCCCTTTGCACCCAGCTGATGTCTTCACCTACTACAAAATTGTGACATTGGATGGCTTAACATGGAAGGAGATTATTTTAAATAAAGACACATTTTCTGTAATTTACCTTTACAAAATAGAGCAAATAAGTAAATAGCTATTATAATAAGAAGATGATTCTCATCAAAATCCATTCTTCATTTCAGGATCCTGCAACAGTCTTCCAAGTGTACAATTGACACTCAATCTGCAGATACTCAGCATTAATTAAACAGTTTTTTTCTCCTACACAATTGTCCACTGAAACCTAGATAGCAAAGCTGGATCTTCCAGAATAACCCTCAGGATAACAATAACAATAATCTACATATTGACTGTACGTGCAAAAGTTTCATTTGTCCATTGCATTTAAAACCAAGGTCTTCTAAAGATCTTGGCGCAGTGGATTTTGGAGGCCACCCAAAAAATTATTGGTGAACTTTCCATGATATCAGCCAAGACTTGCAGGATAATCAGAAAATAACCCTTTTTGATGCTGAACTCCCAGGACTGGTATGGAGAGTGGGGAAAAGAATAGTCACATAAGTCGTCTATATTAACAGTCAGGTAAAGAACCCCAATCATAAAAGTAATTAATAACTTCCTGTACACTGCCTATTATTATGAGCCAAGGGAACAATGCCTTCTTGATAGCAGTGAACACGTGCATTACAACAGTCATGATGTTTAGTCTACCAGCATCAAACTGGTTAGTAGTTGAATGGTAGAAGTCAGAGGTGGTGAGCTTCCATATAGTGATGCTCACATGATTCTCTCTGCTGAGTAGAGCACTCATATTGTTGTTGCCTTTCCAGGATTTATGGCAAGCTCTCCACAGATTTCTAGGAAAGTGGCTTTTGACATCTTGAAGTTCTGCTGACACTTCTGGTTCTCTCAAGATTGCAGTACTTTAGTGTTCCACATGTCAGTAATAGTCAAATGAGCCCAAAAGCAGCATTCCACTGAGTAAATCTGCTCTAAGAAAAGATGTAGAAGAGTCTGATTGTCTCCTCATCTTCCTCTAATGCTCTTCTCATACTGGTGCTAACATCAAACTACATATTCTACCAACACTGTTTATATTAATGACTGTGGCTGCGTCTACACTGGTAAATTAAGTCGACTTAAGCTTGGCTTAAGTCGACTTAATTTGTGGTGCGTCTACATTACACTTTGCTTAAGTCGACTTAAGCAACTTGCTTAAGTCGACTTAAGCAAAATAAAATCGACTTAATGAAATTTAAGTCGACTTTATTAAACCACCTTTCTACTCAACCTAAGGCTTAATTCAACTTTTTAAAGTAGAATTAAGCCAGTGTAGCACTGGGGTAGCCCTAAGTCGATTTAGGGCTACCCCAGGACTACACCAATGCCCTCCCTGCCAGGGGGGACACAGGGGGAGCCTGGCATGCCCCCCAAAGGGCAGGGCATGTGGGCAGGTTGTGTCTGGATTTAGGGAAGCATTTATGATATTATTTTCTATGGATATCTCATAAATGCTACAATCCATAGGAACTATATCATGTTTGGTATCAATAGAAAGGTAGTAATTTGCTAGGAATGATTATATAGTTCATGTCTAGGAATTCTATTTTGATTAGAAGTTAGGAATTTGATGTTATATCCATACTTTAACTTGTGTCATTCTGGATGAATGCTTTAGACGGGAGGGTGTGAACAACCATTGTCTCCTTAATGTTAAGGAATCTGCCAGGTGATATGGTCCCAGGGAGTAAACTGATGAGCCATTAAAGACACAATGGTTGTATTCCTTTTGTCCTTAATGGCTCATCAGTTTACTCCCTGGGACCACTCTACCTGGAAAATCTTAGGCTATGTACACACGATCAGATTAAAGCGCAACATGGCAATCGCGCTATAAAAGTCACGTGACCTTTATTGCGGGATAACGCGTACACACGTCGCTCCTTGCAACGCAACAAAATTCCTAGCATTATCGCGTTTGAGCACAATGATTTCTGGGCACCTATCCCATCGTTCCATTTTCCCTGAATTGGCGCTATGAATCATGGGATGAAGGAAAGGAACACAAAGCGCCATGGGTAAACTCTCAGTTTCCCGTGGTGCTTTGTGTTCCCCTACCATCTTCCTCGTTTCCAATAGCAACTCGCACTTATTTTCAACAATGCAGTGACGCACCACACCACTTGCAAGCAATCACAACAGCGACAGCATGGATCCTGCTCTGATCTCCACTGTCGCCTTCAACATTCTGAATACATCTCGGCTTGTTGCTCAGTACGCAATGAGCTCCGAGTCAGACGAGGACACCGAGGAGCAGGGGCTGATTGATGCCATGCAGAGCAACAGCACCGCTTTGCTCAGCTCCTTCACCGATCATCTGCACATGGTGCAATGCCGTTTCTGGCCGAGAAAGACGAGCACCGAGGGGTGGGCTCGCATTGTTATGCAGCTGTGGGATGATGAGCAGTGGGTACAGAACTTTCGAATGCGGAAAGCAACCTTTCTGGAACTGTGTTCAGAGTTGGCCCCTGCCCTGTGATGGAAAGACACCAACATGAGGGCAGCCCTAACCGTGGAGAAGCGTGTTGCGATTGCTGTCTGGAAGATGGCGACTCCTGACTGCTACCGGTCCGTTGCAAACCAGTTTGGAGTCGGGAGGTCCACCGTCGGATTAGCCCTCTCACAAGTCTGCCAAGCCATCAATCGCATTCTGCTACGGAGGACGGTGACGTTGGGCAATGTTTGTGACATTGTGGACGGCTTTGCTGCCCTGGGATTCCCTAACTGCGGGGGAGCAATAGATGGCACACACATCCCAATTTTGGCTCCAGACCATCTTGCGACCGAGTATATAAACAGGAAGGGCTACTTCTCCATGGTGCTGCAAGCACTCGTGGATCACAAGGGTCATTTCACGGACATCAATGCTGGGTGGTGGGGAAAGGTGCATGATGCCAGCATTTTCAGGAACACTGGTCTGTACCGGAAGCTGCAAGGGGGTACCTTTTTCCCTGATCAAAAAATTACAGTGGGGGAGGTGGAGATGCCCATAGTCATCCTTGGAGACCCAGCATACCCACTGATGCCATGGCTCATGAAGCCGTACACTGAGAACCTGGATCGCAGCAAGGAGCAGTTCAATTACCAATTGAGCCGCTGCAGAATGACTGTGGAGTGTGCCTTTGGTCGTTTAAAAGGGCGCTGGTGCTGTTTGTATGGGAGGCTGGACTTGTCGGAGGACAACATCCCTGCTGTGATTGCATCGTGCTGTGTCCTCCATAACATTTGTGAAAGTAGGGGAGAAAAGTTTTCCCCTACGTGGGCTATGGAGGCACAGCGACTCGAGGAAGCATACGAGCAGCCAGCCACTAGGAGTATTAGGGTGGCACAAGGAGAAGCTGCTTACATAAGGGAGGCACTCAGGGAGCATTTCAATGATGCCTTCCCCTAGTTAACTTCCAGGACGCATCAGGTGCACCGTATGAGCTTTTCAATAATGTGTACAAATAAAGCCACTCTTCAAAGTATTTGTTACTGTTTTTATTCAAACCTAAAAGGTGGGGGTGGGGTTACAGGTTGGTGTAGCTCCGGGTCTCAAAAAAGTAGCTGGGGGCGGGGGACTGGATATTGTCCTGTACCGGGGGGAAGGGTGGCCTTCAAAGAAATGCTTTGAGGGACTACGGTGAGTGGGAGGCAGACACGGCTGAACTGTCTGGGGTGGAGCCCGGACATTAATCGCCTGGGACTGCAAAGCAATCATGCTCTTGAGCAGTTCTGTTTGTTCCTTCATGACACTTATCAGTTCGTCCCTGTGTTTCTGCCTCCTCTGCTGGGATTCCTCTCTCCAGGCTCTATTCTCCCTTTGCAGATTCCTGTGTTGCTTTCAGCAGCTCATGAAACATATCCTCCCTGTTTCTTCGAGCACACCACCAAATGTTTCTCATTCGGTCAGCTAGGGTAGACACCGGGCTTGTGAAGGTCAAATCTACTAAAAAAATAACAATAAAGAAATTGTTAACACATAGCATAGATAACCAATGTAACCTTCCAGTAGCACATTCCACTGGAAGGGACAGGGCGGTCAACACACTACACTTCGCTGAAGCAGACAAGGTACGTTCTAATAGACGGCTTACTGGGGGCTCACAATCTGCACTGGGCACACAGATGGAACCAGATATCTCTCTCCTCAGAGTGCCCCTGCAATCTAGAATACATATCCTACATGCCGCCGGTTGCAAGCCAGGACCGTACGCTGCTGCACTGTGTGCTGCCATGGTTCCCAGTGCTGTGCTTTGCAGCTGGAGAGGCAGAGTATCCGTCTTTGGGAGCGTAGACACAAACGCTCTCCCATCTAACCTGAGTATTAGGCTCTGGAGGTACATCGAGGAAACCTTTACTGACCTAAATGCAGATGATTATTTTACAATCACTGCTTGTGTTGATGCACTTCTAATGAATGCAGAGTAAATAGCGTGCACAGCGGGGACCCGCAAGCACCCCCACCCTGGACAATGATATTTTAGCAGGACCCAGACAGAGCTGCACGAAGGAGAAACTTACCTGAACCCCCCTCTGCCGCCTCAGAGGACACGCTGCAGTTCAAGCCTTGGGTGGACGTCTCAGCAGGGCTGGTGAAGAGCTCCTGGCTACATGCGGTTGCGCTTTCCTCCAGGTCATCCTCCATCTCCTCCTCCTCCTCGATCACGTCCTCATCCTGCTCGGCTCTGGCAATCACTGGATGAGGGGGGGGCTGATGTATCCACGGGACTCTTGGCAGTGGTTGTGGGGTCCCCACTGAGGATGGCTTCTATTTCCTTGTAGTACCTGCATGTAGCAGGCGCTGATCCGGAACGGCAGTTTGCCTCCTTCGCTCGGTGATAGGTTATTCTGAGCTCCTTCACCTTTGATCTGCACTGCACTGTGTCTCTATCATGCCCTCTCTCTGACATGGCCCGAGAAATTATGCCAAATGTGTCATAATTCCTCCTGCTGCCACGTAGCTGCGCCTGCACAGCTGACTCTCCCCAGATGCTGATCAGGTCCAGCACCTCTGCCGTGCTCCAAAGGGGTGCGCGTCTTCCACGGCGAGATCGGAGCACAAATACACTACACGAGGAAGAGAGCAGGAAGTGAAAATCCTGGGAATCAGTTCAGGGCAGGGCGGGGACAGTTTCGTCATGGCTACAGAGTGGGTGGGGGGATGACCAGAGAGGACGACTTTGGAATGCTGGGACAGTTCCGGAGGCCAGTCATTGCATGGTAAGCGTACACACGAGCGCAAAAGCGCAACAGCTGTTCCGCGTTAGCTGTTACCACCCTCGTTGAGGTGGTTTTTGTATTGCGCTACAACAGGACAGTTAATGTGCAACAGCCCTGTTGCACGTGTGTACGCCGTTGTTGCTATCACGCAGTAATGAGTTTTAATGCGCGATAAACTGATCGTGTGTACAAGGCCTTAGTTAAAGTCGACTTAAAAGTGCAAGTGTAGAGATAGCCTGTGAGAATTGTTACCATCAATGCTTCTTCCATGCTGCCTGCAGCACTGGAAAATGACACTGGATCACAAAAAACAAGGATGTTGATGGATGAAATGAGAGGAATCATGAGAATTATTCTATTTGACCACACACCCCAGAAATCTGTTGCCTTTCAGTAGAAATCCCAGAATTTAGAGCTTGAAAAATCCCAGAAAGCATACAGTGTAGTGGCCTAAAATGCACCATGGTATTTCTGAACAGAATGCTGAATGTTTCTTCCCAAACATTGCTGTGCTGTGCTCCTGCAAAGATATAAGACAATGGTATCTTTATCACAAAAGAAATTCCATGTACACATGTTACTCGTGAAACAGTTTCTGAGGAACACTTTATATACACAAAACCCCACAGTGAATTGAAAATGTAGGCATGCCCTTAAGGAGTATTAGGCTGCCTTAAAGTGTAATCAGCCTAGAACATAGTATATAAAGACATTGAAATGTCCTAGATTATTCAGTGATTTAAAGAGAATTACTATTATAGGTAGATAAAAAAGTTTCTTTTATCAATTTTATAAATTCTAAATTTGTAACTTTTTTATGGCAATAACTGTGTTCATTTGTCTAATCTTTCATTTACACTTTGTAAAATACCTTTTTTGATTAACATAATTAACTGTGCTTTTAAGGCTAATGGGAGAAAATGTCTACCCTCTGAAATACTCTAATTGTTCTAGGTACAATGTTAGGCTGAGTAGACAGTATTTAACAGAAGCTCTTATTTATATAAAAGGGAAATGCAGATATTAAAAGACATTAGGAAAAGGGTATTAATTAGTTTAAGAACCCTTTATAGCTTATTTAAGGAGTAAGTAAAATGAATGTTGGTGTAATGCTGTGGAAATTATTGTAGACATTAATTACAAAGCAAAAAATGTAAAATATCAGTAATGAAGAGGCATTTGAATCAAAATACATACTGTCTGCTGGTACCACAGCTATATAAAATAAATGACTGTGCAGGTCACCTCCTGATGTCTAATTAAATGAAAAAGAGTCCTCTTGGATTGTGCCTAAATTATTTAATTTAATGTATCTACATGGCAGTTTTGGAGTTAATGTTAGTGAATAGGTTTGAGTAAAATAGTAGCTACTCCCTTCAACCTGTTTGCTGTCAATAAAGTCAAAAGGAAAAAATGAGAATCCAGTGGCACGTTAAAGACTAACAAATTTATTCGGGCAACAGAGTCCTGTGGCACTTTTAAAGACTAACAGATTTATTTATCGCATGCGATAAATAAATCTGTTAGTCTTTAGAAGTGCCACAGGACTCTGTTGTCTTTCTACAATAGACTAACACAGCTACCCCTTTGGAATTTCTTCGGGCATAAGCTTTCGTGGGCTCCAAACCACTTCGTCAGATGCATGAAAGTCAAAAGAGTTGCAGCAGACTTACAAAGCTAAGAGATCTGAATTTAGCTCACTATTTATAAAAGTCACTTAAAAATCTATTTTTACCCTAGGTTAAAAACATTGATGACGTCTGGAGGAAAATTAAATAGTTAAAACATAGGCTATGTCTACACTTACACTTACACACTAGTGTAAATTAGGAAAACTCCAATAAAGTCATCCAATAAAGTCAATACACTTACTAAAATTAGTTCGAATTAGTTAGTTCGAACTAACTAATTCGAACTAATTTTAGTTAGTTCGAATTAACTTAATTTTAGCTAACTAAAATTAGTTCGAACTAACCAAGTGCCATTCATGGCACTTGCTTAGTTCGAGTTAGCGATTTCCATTGATTTCAATGGGCCAGTTAGTTCGAACTAAGAAATTAGTTCGAACTAACATGGCCACATTGGTTAATTCGAACTAACTAGTTTGATTTAACCTTTACTTCTAATACCCAAGTCGAAGTTATTAGTTCAAATTAAGGAAGCCCTTAATTCAGACTAATTAAAGCCTAGCATAACCATGGCTTTAGTTAGTTCGAATTAAGCTTCCTTAATTCAAACTAACTTGCCAGTGTAGACATAGCCATAGAGTTCAAAGTGAGAGCTGAAAAAATGGTAAGTTCCAGTTTCAAAATATTGAAAACATAAAAAGAATCTCACTCTCTCTTTCTCCTCCCCCTTCTCCCACCTTTCTGGATAAAATGTAAAGCTACTGCTTTAATGAGGGGGAAAAAAAAGAGGCTTCCTAATCTGATGTACTAGTTAGCTGTCAGCCAGCTTAGTCAAGCTGCATTAAAGAACACAGACAAGAGAGTCACATTAGATTTTGACCATAGAATGAAGATAAATGACTGGGTACATTTCATGGGGGAGCTGCTGTGAATGTGAAATGTACTGGTGGTAAGCAACAATATGGCATGTGGTCAATATCAGAAATGAAGGAAAATAAATCTTAATGCTCATTTTCTTGAGGATAGGAAGCTATGATTTCAGAACAGCTGAGTCATGTCAATGTTAAGGTAAGCAACTTACTGAGAGTTTTCTTACTGTAGGGAAGATATTTAATCTCATACATGCCATAGTGGTGAATCAGAATATAGCTAACGAATTAATAATTTTGGAAGAGCATGATGACACAAATTACAGGACTAAGATTAGTTTGCCAAACAAACATACATAGAATCGTTTCACCTTCATTTTCCAGAGATTTCATGTAAAAGGCAGATAACGCAATAGGCAGTTAAACAGTTGACACATGCCTGAGACAAAAGGTCTTTATTACCTAGCAGCAAGGTGTCTATTTTTGAATTTTTCAGTTCATAGGTCTTATGTAAACACTGTTTATACTGTGCTGTAAATTGCAGGGCTGGGAGAGGGGAATAATAGGTTTTCTGTTCCATTAAAACCTTTCTACAATGGTCTCTTAAGGATGTGACTTACAATTTAAGATACTGAGCAGGCATTCTATGCACTGTGAAATATAGTACTGTATTTAATGTTGCAATATAAGGCCCATAATTGCAGGAGTGCGTAGTTGCTGGAGATGTGCTTAGGTTATCATGGTTGTGTGACTACATATTTATATCCATGAATGATGGGAACCTTCCTGTCATTTCTAGATAATTACCTGTTTTATTAAAAGGTATTATTCTTTGTTATGCAGTCACAGCATGGGGTTTCTTCAAGTTAACCTATGTCATAGCATAACAGCTAATGTAGTACAGCTCAGCAAGATGCATAGTTTCTTGAGATAGGTCCCATTTTTAAACAGACTATTCAAAATGCATATGAAAGAGGGCAGCAACCCCAGCAACAGAGTTCCCATCTGCCCAGTTAGCATGCAGACATCTATGTTCACCAATTCTTTTCCAAAATAGCCTGATGAATCCCAGAATGCTTTTTCTCACTGTGGAATTTTCATTGGCTATATGTAAAATTATTACTTGCACAACAACATAGGGAGATGTTCTATTTTTAATAATTAATTCAAGCCAAATTCATTCTATTTGTCTACTCGGTTTCGGTTGTTCTCATATTCAAATGTTTTGGTGTTTTCTTTTGCTAATTATTCATTTTCAGAGTGAACTAGATCATTTGGAAATAAATGTCAGAAAATTCCTACACTTTTCCTCATTCCCTAATGCTTCAAAGTTTCTTCAAGCAGCTGAAATTTATCTACAGCATAAGAACTGTAGATTATGGTTCATAACAATCTCATGCTTTCAGAGTGAGAATTGGATTTCCATATGTATTTCAGAAGAAATATTATTAAACCTTTTAGAAGAAATGAACAGTTTTATATGGAATCACAGTGCTTTGTGCTGTAGCATGGACAGTTTCTAACACCATGTCATATCACCTTTCTCTTATCATCACATATTATCCCATATTCCCTTGCTGTATTTCAATAACCAGTCTCTATTCCTCTTCTTCATCTCAAAAATTTTGGCCAACACATTCCTCCACTCCTCCCCCCTCCACTCCCCGCCCCCATTCTATCATCCCCTTTAAAATATTCTACAGAGAAAGAAAATTGAATTAATTCTATTTAGAAAGTGTGTATACCCCTTTAAAAACAGGTAGCAATGGAAATCTCTAGGGTATAAAGTCATCCTGTGTTTGTAAAAAACCCTAAGGACCAGATTTTAAAGGTGTTTATGTGTTGCTCTGCTCAACTTTGAAAGGCCTAAATGTTTTAGGATCCTAAGTCTTTTTAAAAAATGTAATGTAGGCATTTAGGAGCCTAAATGAGCTTACATGAAAAGTAATATATAGGACTATTTTTACCAGGCTCAATTACATTTCTTTTAATTAGTACTAGATATAGACCCAAACAGAAAACTTGATTCTTAACACACATTCTTTACTAAGTTAGAAATGGATCCATATTTGTGATCTTTATTATCGGTCCAAACAAAATTACTGTTTTGGACAACTCACAACAATTGAGGAAAGCTTCTGGCTCAGATATCTTCTACTAGGGACTTATCTAAAGCCAGTGGAAGTCACTTAAGATATTTTTATTGATCTTCAGGAGTTTTGGCTTAGACCCTCACTTGCTGAAACTGAGGGTGAGACTTCAGGGCCTGATTTCAGCTGGTCTGTATCAGTCCTGCAGAATTTTTAGGAGAGTTGCTGCCTCTGGCCAAGCAGTGGAGCCTCTACAAACAAAGGAGGACACTGAAGGCAATCTACACTGATTTACACCAGCTGAAGATCTGACTGAGAGTTGAGGGTCCTTAAACTCACTGTTAATCTGCCCTGTTCTTGAATGAAGAACACTGTCATTGTTTGGAGTTTTTACATGTATTTCCATCTTGATATTATTTAGACATATTGGCTATGTCTACACTTACCAAAGTTAGTTCAAATTAGTTAATTCGAACTAACTAATTTTAGTTAGTTCGAATTAACTTAATTTGAACTAGCATGCCCCCAACTAGAATGCTAGTTCGAACTAAGCAAGTACCAGGCATGGCACTTGCTTAGTTCCAATTAGTCAGTTGCACTAAGCTTAATGTGCCAGTTAGTTCGAACTAAGCCACATTGACTTAATTCGAATTAGTTCGAATTAAGGTTTACTTCGAAGTAAAATGAGGTTTTACTAATTCGAACGAACTTTTCCTTAATTCAGTTTAAGGAACAGCTTAAGTCGAATTAAGGAAACACAAGTGTAGACACAGAGCAAATTAAGTCGACTTAATTTGCAAGTGTAGATGCATCCATTGAGCCAGGCTTATCCTGGCTCACCAACACTGAACTGGCCCCTCTGACATGCTCTGCTGCAAACAACATCCTTTATCACATCCTTGTATGTGCAATGCAACAATGCAATAAGAATAACATTGTAAATACAATGTCTTCCAACTTACAGAAGTTTTGATTTTCATCTTAAGCCACTATTAATTTACACAGTGTCTGCCATATCTGAAATTTGGCAGCAAATCAGCACACTTTAAGTTCAATAACTGACCAAATGTTTCTGGTTTGCTGATGTTCAAATTACTAGTTGGAATCATTCCTGGCATAGTAATAAGTGCAATTATGCATGTCAGTGTTACTCCTGCAAGCTGCAACTGACATACTGTAACCGAAAACTGGTATTTTCCTTAATGATTGTGGGCATACAGACACTAAGGCAAGGATTTCATTTTCCAACCAAATACTTTTCCTTTGATTGTTTCAACCAGCCCATTTTTGTAGTTGAAGCATAACCCACAGGTTGCAAAACGTGGGCTGGAAATGTTCCTGGGAGCTTTCATGATCCACTCGCCATATGGCAACCTGCTGATAATGGCATACCTGGAACTGCAAAACCCACCCCTTATGTGAGACACTGTCCTGTGGTCCAATTGGCAGAGTCCTCAGGTGGCTGATTGGCCCACTGGCTCTACTTAAGCTATCATCAAGAACAGGAAACTGACTGACTATACGGGCTTCCTTCTGTGCCTATAGCTTGATTTCCTGGCATTCAGACCCAGCTCGGCTCCTGGCATCCAGTTTGTCCTCTGCTTCTGACCCTTTGGTATCCTGACCCAGCCTGACTCTGCTTCCTGACTTGTGATTCTAATCTCCATTTTGTTGTAGGCTTCTAGCCTTCCACTGTCCTCACCCAGCCAACTCTTGACTCTTGTCTCATGATTGTGGTCTTCTAAGCCTGGCTGCCCAAAACCCATCTCTAACAAGTTGGTTGGAAGTTACTAATAGGATACTCATTTTCATTAACTCCCATATTACATGCCACACCAACTGATAAACTACCTTCATGGAACCCAAATGAAATGTAAGGACTAAGTGATTGCTGGCTGATAGATATTATAAATGCCCCCCAAATGGTGCATATTTAATCATAAAATAATAATCTAATGCTTGACACTTATATGGTATTGTCAATTAGAAGATCTCTGTTCTGCATTAAAAATATTAGAATGCATTCACTGCAGGTCCACCCATACTGGAAAGTTCACCAAAAAGAGCTGTGGTAATATAAAGTACTGACAATGTCCCATTCACTAGGGGACCACAGCTGCCTATTAGGACCTAGGGTGAGTCACATTATTATGTGGGGGACCAGTTCTATGTGAACTCTTATGTGAAAGGATGACTACACAACTCCCTTCCCATATATTATCATGGACATTTAAGGAGAAGAAAAAAGGGGGCTGGACTGTGGTTAGCACTGTGAATTAGAAATATATTATTCAGCATTTTTACTCAGCGTGAGCAGAACAACTGTACCCCTATGTTCTATTCAAACTCTTTCAAACATGGGGTCATGTCTGAAGGAAGTATTACCTGTACTTCTAGCCTTCTTATTAAATATAAAAAGTGCAGCCAACTCTTGTTCACTTTGTTCTTGCAAGTAGTCACATTGGCCAAGATTTTCAAAAGTAAAGGGTAATTTTGGGTGCTCAACTTGAGACACCTAGGAAAGGCCCTATTTTCAGAAAGTGGGCACTCAGAACTTTTTGAAAATCACACCCTTTAAAATAATTTCATTTGGTCACCCAAAATCATAAACGCCCAGAAATGACTTATCATTGTGGAAACTTTAGCCAGGAACTTCAGTGTCAAACTGTATTACAGTGGCAAAATGAGCAGTATTTGCCCCAAGGTTTCACTTTACATCGTCAAAAATAAGGATTAAATTTAGAATTAATTTAATCTATATTAATCAAAAGTGTTTATACTGAATGTATAGCTATTACTTAGTTTAATTTGTTTACATATTCCATATATTTCTCTTTAATTAGCTAATGAAATATTGCAATACATTATATCTAAATTTAAAGATATTCTTTAAATATGTTAATTTGACACAATTAGTTATTATGGGAATCACTCACTACAAGCTCCATCTATATTTCACTTTCCCGACCCTTTCCAATATTCTTTCAATCTTTTTAGAAGAAGCTTTCACATCTCTATTGTTTTCATCACAGCTGAACAAATGCTCTCAAGCTGCTCTATTGTGGTGGGTCCTGCGCTCCCCTCTAGTGGTGGGTTAATTTTCCTCAGGCCTCCAGGCCTCGGAAAGGTCCTTCACCTCCTTTGGGTAGGAGTCCTATCCCCCCGAATCTTTGTAGCTATGGGGCTCTTCTTTACCAGCATTATGCTCATTCTCCAGATCTCTCTGCCTTCTAACCACACCTTGCCTCCTCTCAAACACTCCTGTAGCTCTCTTCACTCTTACTATCCAGCTACACCCTTTATCTGGAGGGAAGGCTTTTTAACAAGTCCTGGGTGGGGCCTAATTAGGTTCAGATGTGCTGATTAACCTGGAGTAACCATTGCTCAGCTGCAAGGAGAAAAGGGACTTGCTGAGCCTGGGGCTAATATATTGACTTTCTAGAACTCTCCAGAAACCCTCTAGTCTGACCCAGTCCCGCTGCACAAGTGCCCCCTCCTCCAGAGGCTGCCTTAGATTATCTGGGGCCCTAGGCGAAGGCCCATTGCGGTGACCCCCTATAGGATCTTTGGTGCTTGGCCCTGACCACCCTGGGGACCCCAGAACACCTCCATGGCTGACCCCAAGTCCCCATGCCCCCCTGGACCCTGAAACACCTCCATGACCCTGGTGCCCTACTGAGGCCTCTGAACCTCTCTCCCCAGGGGTCCTTGGGTGCTGGCTTTCTACTATGTGTCCTGCAAGGTGGGAGGCAAATGCAGTTTTTGGGATAAGTGAAGAGGCCCCTTATTGCTTGGGGCCTTAGGCAGGCATCTGCTTTGCCTACCCGAAAAGCCGCCTCTACCCTCCTCCCACCCATTGTTTTATTAAATTCTGTTTAGTTTTTCCTGGTATAAATAAACTCTTGAAAATCAGCATTTCTTTCACGTAGCTTGGGCTCTTCAGGAAAATTCTGACATTATGCCAAAACATTAATTAAACATCATTCAGACATCTTAAGGCAGGACTCACCATACATAAAGGAACAACACACACACCCACTGGGAATACCTAGTTGCTGAACCAGCTCTGAAAGATGAGAGAAGAGCTGGGCTGGGCTGAACTTCTCTTCAAGACCTAGCACATGCCTACAGTGGACATCTCCCCATTCTAGAAGGTCACATAGGAGAGTAGTTCTCTAGTTTCCTTGGTGGAGTAACAAGAGAGCACTTCCTCAACTAATTGTCCACATGCCCTAGGATAATAGCCTTTTCCTGCTATCATCATCTAGTAGTTCTAGTGTAAGTAGCCACTGCTGAAAGGAGCAGTGTTCCAAACCCTACTACCAATGTATGGTAGGGGTTTTTTTTACAGTGCAACGTAATGCATAATCTTCTTTTTTTAAACTTTCTACTTAAAAAGAAAAAAAAATAGGAAATTGCATGTTAATTGTATGATTTTTTTTTTAATGCTTATTATAAAGAGGACACTGGATCCTATAATCCCTGGTCACCACTGCATCATTGTAATCAAAGCTGGAGTGAAATATCACTTTTATATAAGCTATGGAATCTATGCCAATTATCATTTTATGATGTAGTAGATTTAACATTTATTATCTCTTTTATTAATTTGTATTCAGTTTTGTTGAATAAGGTCTTCAAAGCCATTGGTGAAAGATTAACAAAATTTCTTTGAAAATTTCATGAGAACATTTCAATAATGAATTGTAACTTTATGCAATTAATCATCACAGTCAACCACTATTTGGTTTTAAATTGCTGAAAAGCCAAAATATGTTATCTGGGAAGGTTAATTAAGATGATTTGCTACTGATTAGCTCAGTTTCATGAAAATGAATTTTGAAGCATAAATTGTTATGGGAGTAGATGTGCTTAAACATACATATCACAAACTCATGACAAATGGAAAGTTACACCATGATATGTAAAAATAGGTTTGTTAAATAATTTATGAGGCAAAGATTAAAAGAGGTATAGATTTAATTTTTCTTTACTAATTTGAAATTAATATGGAAAAATATTCAGGGCTTGATTTTGAAGTTCATATTCATCATCTGCCA
This sequence comes from Pelusios castaneus, assembly GCA_007922175.1. Taxonomy (NCBI): domain Eukaryota; kingdom Metazoa; phylum Chordata; order Testudines; family Pelomedusidae; genus Pelusios; species Pelusios castaneus. The sequence continues at coordinate 3,102,497 of ML686006.1, read as the reverse complement.
TGCCAGCATATGTGCATGTATGTTAGGTTGAGAGGCCAAATGGTCCAGTGGTAAGAGCCTGCTACTAGAGTCAGGAAACATGGCTTCCAATCCATACTCTGGCATACACTTGTTGTGAGACATTGAATAAGTCCCTTAGGCTATGTCTACACTTGAAAAGTTAGGTTGACTTTATGAAGTTGACTTTATAAGGTCGATTTTAAGTCGACTTAAAGTCAACCTTATTAAGTCAACTTTAAGTTGACTTAACTTTTCAAGTGTAGACGTGGTCCCTTTTAGACCTTATTAAATCAACTTAATGTTTTAAGTCAATTTAATAAGCTCCACGAAGGCGCTAATCCCCATCTCCACTGGCTTAAATTGACTTAATACATTTGACTTAAGCGCTAGTTCAAATTAAAATGAGGTGTTATTAATTCAAACTAACTTTTCCTTAATTCGACTTAAGGAGCAGCTTAAGTCGACTTAAGGAAAGCCCAGTGTAGACGCGGAGTATTTTAAGTTGATTTAAGCCTCCTTTAGTTGACTTAATTTGTAAGTGTAGATGCATCCTTAGGTCTGGCTGCACTTAAGGAGTTACACATTGTGACACAGCCCTTTCCATTGCCTGTTATTCAACCCTGAGCCAAGCCTGTCATATCCCCTCATATTATCCATTCATGAGCCTCCAGTCACTGTAAAGAGCCTGCACCCCAGTCTCTGTTGGAGCTCTGGGGTCTGGGTCAATCTCCTTCCAGATCTGCCCCCTAATGAGGTGTTCATCTCATTTTTAAATGCTCCACCAGATGGAGCATTTGTTGCAGGTGTAGTAGAGCTGGCTGGCCAAAATGAGCCCTTAATCCCCCAGGCTGCGTCTACACTGGCAAATTAAGTCGACTTAAGCTTGGCTTAAGTCGACTTAATTGGCCCTGCGTCTTCATTACACTTTGCTTAAATTGACTTAAGCAGCTTGCTTAAGTCGACTTAAGGAAAATAAAGTCGACTTAATGAAAATTAAGTCGACTTTATTAAACCTGCTTTTTACTCGACCTAAGGCTTAATTCGACTTTCTAAAGTCGAATTAAGTCAGTGTAGCCCTGGGGTAGCCTTAAGTTGACTTAGGGCTACCCCAGGACTACACCAATGCCCTCCCTGCTGGGGGGGGGGCACAAGGGGTGCCTGGCATGCCTCCCAATGGGCAGGGCATGTGGGCACGGTGTGACACTGTCTGGATTTAGGGAAGGATTTATGATATTTTCTATGGATATCTCATAAATGCTCTATAATCCATAGGAACTATGTCATGTTTGGTAGAAAGGTAGTAATTTGCTGGGAATTATTATATAGTTTATGTCTAGGAATTCTATTTCGATTAGAAGTTAAGAATTTGATGTTATATCCATACTTTAACTTGTGTCCTTCTAGACAAATTCCTTAGATGAGAGGGTGTGAACAACCATTGTCTCCTTAATGGCTCATCAGGATACTCCCTGGGACCATATCACCTGGCAATTCCTTAACATTAAGGAGACAATGGTTGTTCACACCCTTCCGTCTAAGGCATTTGTCCAGAAGGACACAAGTTGAAGTATGGATATAACATCAAATTCTTAACTTCTAATCAAAATAGAATTCCTAGACATAAATTATATAATCATTTCCAGCAAATTACTACCTTTCTATTGATACCAAACATGACATAGTTCCTATGGACTATAGCATTTATGAGGTATCCATATAAAATAATATCATAAATTCTTTCCTAAATCCAGACAGCATCACACACAGGGCTCTGCCTTGCCAGGGTCCCTGTACCCCTTTGCCCCATTGAACACAGGGGGTGCCCCCCCTGCCACCGTGTACCTGCCCAAGGTCCCCCTAGCCCCACAAATTCGACCTAGAGCATCCAGTGTGGACGCTCTGGGTCGACTTTGTAAGTTCCCCTTTAAGTCGACTTCAATTTTAAGTGTAGACACACTAAGTCGACTTAACTAAGTCGACTTAAATTCAACTTAGTTAAGTCGACTTAGTTAAAGTCGGCTTAAAAGTGCAAGTGTCGACATAGCCCCACTGCCCAGTGTAAAGTTTATATGCCCCATTACAATTACATTTCTCTTTTGATTTATATGCCCCATTACAATTACATTTCTCTTCTTGAATTGTTCTGTCTCAATACTTTTGAGCACCTTCTTTGAATTTTCTTTGTTGCAAGTAATTTCTCTCCCTTCCATCCCATACATGCATACACTATAAAATCTATTTTCCTTTAAAGGCAACATGTACCTGCTGTGATCTAGCACAAACTCCTGCAGAAGACAGTCATGGATAAAATGGCCTCTCTTCAAGAGGAACAATTGTCTCTGTGTACATGCCCTGGTGTGATACAACTTTTGCCCCCTCTTTAGGAGCCAATTTCACTTCAGATCACCACACTGTTTAACATGCAACACTTGATATGTTTATAGTGAAAACAAGCAAAAAATTATTAAACAAAGAAGAGATTCAAATGACAGCAAGTAGAAGCAATGAAAACATATGATTGCATATAAATTAAAATCATTACTAACATTCTTGAACTTAGATTTATAGAAGTAGGTGCTTTTTTTGTCTGATACAACAAAGCACCCAAAATCCATCTAACAACTTCCAGCCAGGCTTAGCTTTGATCTATCAGTCATGAGACAAATCAAGATGTGAGCTTGCGACCTAGGTGAAAAGACGTTGGGTGTCTCTTGATACCTTTGCTTATATTAAGACAGTCCTTTTTTTGATTTTCCATAAACAAGACACCCCGCTGATTGTTTTTAGCCTCCCTTTCTTATCAACCTGGCAGTCTTTTAATCCACATATGGCTCATGTTCAGAATGGCTTATACAGTGAGACAAATGATACACAAGGACTACACAGGGAGCTAAGTGTCTGCTAATTCCAAAGCTTTGAAAACATAATTACCAGTATAAATATTTGTACATACATTTTAAATTGATTACGACAACAGTGGGCTACTAGCTCTTGATAGAGCCTTTACGTGGCATCCTTTGGTAAAATTAATATTCATATATCTAATCTAGAAGATCTCTAAAACCCTAGGTATCCCTTATTCTTTCTGCCAATTGGCTTCAAAAGATCCGTGGGTCATAATTCATGCCCCCTAGCACACATGGGAAGGCTGAAATCTAGTAGAATTCAACCATGCCTCGCCTTTGGCTGAAGTTGTGATACGCTATAACTCATTCTCATAATTTTCAGAAATGCTGCTGCCAGGCCAATTATCCCCTATTTTGTATTTGTGTATTTGTTTTTGTTTTCTTTTTCCTACTTGTAGTAACCGACATTTTCATTGTTGAATTTCATTATATTTTCTATAGCCCACTTCTCCTATTTATCAAGATTCTGCTGAATTTTAGTTCTGTCCTTCAAAGTATTGTCAACTACCCACCCCACCCAGATTTCTGTCATCGGCAAATTTTATCAGTAGGCTCTCTATTCATATGCCCAGATTATTAAAAAAAAAAGATATTAAACAACACTGGAACCCAGGACAGATCCCTGTAAAGCCCCACTGAGACCTACTTTCAATCTGACATCAAACCCAATGATCTATATGCTTCTTCGAAAATATATTTTTCATTAAGTATTTCTCAGAAACATTGAAAATTGTTTCTGATTAGTCAGGTGGTGAGATAAACTGTGTACATGACTGGCTTATGCATACCTATGGTTGTATTACTGTCATCTTGTCCTTCCTCTGCCATCTCCAACCAGTTTTTTGCACCTTTCATCTGATTAATCCTGTCTTTTACAAAGATTTAGACTCTTTAGTGCAGGGACTATCTTTTTACTACAAGATTGGACAGCCCCTGGCACAATAAGTCTCAATTAACTGTGGCCTTTAGACATGACCATAATAAATGATCAGATCTGGAAAAATGACACTGTTCTTTTTCACAGATTCATAGATTGAGGGTAGAAGAAATCATTATGATAATCTATATAACATACGCCATAGAACTTCCCCAGAAGTAATTCCTGTTTGAACTAGAGCATATTTTAAGAAAGAAAGAAAGAAAGAAAGAAAGAAAGAAAGAAAGAAAGAAAGAAAGAA
>ML686006.1:3049939-3098403 GCA_007922175.1 Pelusios castaneus | reverse complement strand
GAAAGAAAGAAAGAAAGAAAGAAAGAAAGAAAGAAAGAAAGAAAGAATCCAATCTTGATTTAAAAACTGCTAATAATAGAGAATCCACCACACTCTTCATAAATTTCTCCAGTGTTTAATTACCTTTTCAGTTAAAAAAGAAATGTCTTTTTTTCTCTCAAGTCTAAATTTGTCTTGAATTGACTTCTAGCCATTGGATATTGTCATACATAAAGAGTAAATTATCAAATACTTGTTCCCCATGTAGGTACTATGATGAAGTCATCACAAAGCTGTCTCTTTTTAAGCTAAATAGATAGAGCTTTTTGAGTCTATCACTATGAGACAAGTTTTCTAATCATTTAATCATTATTTGACTTTTCTCTGTATCATCTCCAAATTATTAGCATCTTTATTGAGTAAAGGACACAAGAACTGGACACAGTATTTGAGCTGTGGTCACACCAGGCCCAAATACAGAGGTAAAATAATGTCTCTACTTCTACTTGAGATTCCCTTGCTTATTCATTCAAGGATCACATTAGCCCTTTTGGCCAATGTCACCAGTTGATTATTCACCATGATACCCCATGACTTTTTTCAGAGTCACCTACAGAGACTTCCTTTCTGTAAGTATACTCTTTATTCCTACTCTTTATTCTTTATATTTGGCTACATAATCATTTTGTTTGCTTGCCCTCATCTTACTAAGCGAGCCAGATCACAGGGCATCTTTGGTCGTCCATTACAAATGATGATGATTGTAGGGAGGAACTAGCACTTTCCTGCATGCTGATGAGATGCAAGTTCTTGTCTTGAATGAAAACATCAGTCATGCTGAAGGTAGGAGTTTTCTCTCTTTAGATTATGATCCATGATGTGTCTTAGAGAATGAGGATGCTGATAAGTTGCTAACTGTTTTTTCTTTTACTTTTTTTAACAGTCTCAGTTACAGCATTTCTCCACTGTACACAGTTTTCTGCCAATATCTACCACGTGTCCACATCAATGTCCATTGTCTTGAGATGTCTCTTAAGGATGTCTTTAGAGCATAGTTTCTCACCACCCCTCACTCAATTACCTTCCTTCAGTTCACCATAAAGATGATTTTCGGAAACCAGTGTTCTGGCATACGGGTGACATATCCTGACCCCCTCAGCTGTGAAGAAGTAACTATTGTTTCTACACAAGGCAATTCTTCTTTTGCTAACGCCTCACTATTAGAAATTCGGTTTTGCAGCTTGATCTTCATGATTTGCCACAAGTGTGTCAGCTGGAGACTCAGCAGCTATTTCAGATATATTCTATAGTGTGAGTGTCTTTAAAGGGTAAAGCATAAAAGGTATCACCATTGCTCTGTTGACCTTCCTTAGTAACAAACTTGATTTCATGAAGAGACTAAAGTTGTTTTTTTAATGCTACCAAAACCCCTGGGTGCATCTAAACTTACAAATTAAGTTGACCTATGGAGGCCTAAGTAGACTTAAACTACTCTGCATCCACACTGGGCTTTCCTTAAGTCGACTTAAGCAGTTCCCTAAGTCAACCTTAGGAAAAGTTAAGTCGACGTAATAACTGAAGGTTACTCACTTGTGCAGTAGCCAAGGTTCTTCGAGATGTGTGTCCCCGTGCTGCTCCACTCAAGGTGCGCTGGCGCCCCCGCATCCTTGATCGGAGATTTTACAGCAGAGCCCCTGGGACCGCGCGCGCGCATCCCCAGCAGCGCGCGGATGTTCTAACGCCCCTGAAGGGACGCACGCCCGGTCCCAACCCCTCAGTTCCTTCTCCGCCTCAGAGTATAGCTATATAAACCCGTACTCCGAAGCAGAGGGGAGGAGGGTGGGTAGTGGAGCAGCATGGGGACACACATCTCGAAGAACCACACAAGTGAGTAACCTTCAGTTCTTTCTTCGAGTAGTGTCCCCGTGGTGCTCCACTCAAGGTGAATACCAAGCAGTACCCCTAATTGGAGGGGGGGTTTTCGGAGTTCTTGCTTTGAGCAGCTTTCAACACAGATAGGCCAATTGCCGTGTCATGTGCAGATATCTGCTCCACAGCATAATGTTTTACGAAAGTGTCCATTGAGGTTCACGTTGCTGCTTTGCATATGTCTAGCAGAGGAACATTGTCCAGAAAAGCCCTGGACGTTGCTATAGACCTGGCAGAGTGTGCTTTTACAGGGCCAGGTGGGACCCTTCCCACCTGAGTGTAGGCTGATTGTATACATGAGGACACCCATTTTGATATTCTCTGTTTGGAGACTGCAGTCCCCTTTGAACGCTCGGCTATTGATACAAACAATAACGGAGATTTCCGAAACTCCTTTGTCCTTTCTAGATAAAATGCAATTGCTCGCCTCACGTCCAACGAATGGAGGGTAGATTGGTGAGGGTCCATGTGGGGCTTCGGGAAAAAAAACTGGAAGATATATAGTCTGATTTATGTGAAACGTGGACAAAATCTTGGGGAGGAATTTAGGATGTGGTCTAAGTGAGATTTTGTCCTTATAAAAAACCGTGTAGGGTGGGTTCGCCATGAGGGCCCCAAGCTCAGAGACGCGCCTCACTGAAGTTATCGCTACCAGGAAAGCTACCTTCATCGACAAATAGAGTAACGAACATGTGGCCATAGGTTCGAATGGGGGTTGAGTCAGTGCCCGTAGGACCAGGGTGAGGTCCCAGGGCGTAGCCGGGGGTTTCATTTCCGGGTATAAGTTATGTAGCCCAACCATGAACCGTTTAACCACCAGATGGGTGAAAGCTGTCTTATTCTGCCATTGCTCGTGGAATGTCGATATAGAGGCCAGATGTACCTTTATGGTGTTAATTGACAAGCCTGTTAATTTCAGTGTGAGTAGATATTCCAACAGAGTCTCTACAGATGCCACTTGCGGGTTCGTCCCTTCCTGATGGCACCACGATACGAATCTACGCCATTTTTGCGAATACGTCCTCCTGGTTGTTGGTTTTCTACTATTCAGGAGAACGTGTTTAACCGATTCCGAACAACATCTCTCTAATGCATTGAACCATTCAGGGTCCACGCCGTGAGATGTAACCTGTTTAGCTGAGGATGCATCAACTGGCCCCTGTTCTGCGTCAGCAGGTTCTGCATCAAAGGGAGTGTTATCGGACGTTCCCTGGACATCTCCGTCAGGTGAGTAAACCATATCTGTCGTGGCCAAGCTGGTGCTATCATTATTACCCTGGCCCTGTCTTGTCTTATTTTGAGTACAGTTCTCATAATCATTGGAATTGGCGGGAAAGCGTACATCAGGGTACGGCTCCAGTCCAGGAGGAACGCGTCGCCTATCGATCCCCTGCCTATTCCTGCCCTGGAACAAAATCTCTTGCATTTTCTGTTTACAGGAGTCGCGAACAAGTCCACTTCTGGAAACCCCCACTGATGGAATACCCATTGAAGAACGTCCTCGTCTATCTCCCATTCGTGTTCTTCTGTGAACCTTCTGCTCAGCTCGTCGGCCATGGTGTTTAGGATGCCAGGTAAGTAGATCGCTGACAGGCGGACATTTTGCGCAATACACCAATCCCAGAGTTTGACTGCTTCTGCGCAGAGGGATTGAGAACGTGCGCCCCCCTGTCGATTTATGTAATACATGCAGGCCATGTTGTCTGTCTGAATTTTTACTGCCTTGCCTTCTATATGCGGCAGGAAATGGTGGCATGCATTCCGTACTGCTCAGAGCTCCAATACATTGATATGTAGTGCTCTCTCCTGTACTGACCACTTGCCCTGGGCCATGAGGCTCCCCAAATGTGCGCCCCACCCCAGGAGAGAGGCGTCCGTGGTGATCAGTTCCGAAGGAGTTTGCCGCCTGAAGGGAACACCACGTAGAAGGTTGCTTGGAGACGACCACCATTCCAGAGCCCCCTTTACTGAGTTCGGTACTGATACGGTAAGATGTACCGAGTGTTTGCTTGGTCTGAAAACAGTTGTTAACCATGCTTGTAAGGGACGCATGTGCAATCTCGCATCCTGTACCATGTAAGTGGTTGCTGCCATATGTCCAAACAGTTGTAGGCATGTTCTCACCGGGACCGTGGGGCTGACTCGTAAGGTAAGTATCAGACCTTGTATGGTCTCAAACCTTTCTTTTGGTAAAAAAGCCTTGCCCACGGTGGTATCTATGCATGCTCCTATAAACTGTATCTCTTGAGTTGGAATTAGTATGGATTTTTTGTAATTTATCAGAAGTCCCAGCGAGTGGAACAGAGTCTGCGTCGTAGCCACTGCCCACACCGCTCTCTGTTGGTTGCGAGCTCGTAGCAGACAGTCGTCCAGGTAGGGAAAGATTGACACTCCCAATTTGCGCAGATGGGCACTTACTGTTGCAAGCACCTTGGAGAACACTCTTGGTGCTGTGCAGAGTCCGAAGGGTAGAACCGTATATTGGTAATGTTGGTCTGCTATAATAAACCGGAGAAATTTCCTGTGAGCAGGATGAATCGAGATATGAAAATACGCATCCTGTAGGTCGAGGGAAGCCAGCCAATCCCCTTTTTCTATGGAAGGAAGGATTGTAGAAAGGGTCACCATTTTGAACTTTTGTGATTTGACCTGCTTGTTTAGTTTCCTGAGGTCTAATATGGGTCTCCATCCTCCTGTTTTCTTCTGAGTTAGAAAGTAACGAGAATAAAACCCCTTGCCCCTGCAGTTCTCGGGTACCGGCTCTATGGCACCCCTTTCGAGGAGCTTGTTTACTTCCTCTTGTAATAACTGTACGTGAGATGGGTCCCTGAAGAGGGACGGGGAAGGGGGTTGGGAATGGGGTTTTGTAATAAAGGGGATGGTATACCCCATATTGATAATTTCTAAAGCCCATTTGTCTGAGGTAATACTTTGCCACTGGGCATAGAATGGGCACAATCTGTTTTTGAATAATGGTGATGTTGTTTCTGGGCCTTCCAGGCATACAGGGAGGCTGTGCAAACCCTCGACCAACTCCTCAAATCTGCTGCCTACAGGGCGCTGATTGAGGATTAGAGAATTGATGCTGATTGGGGTGTCTCCGGCATTGCCTCTGTTGATTTGGCCTGCCCCGGGCACTGTCATATCTTCTGTTATTTTGATATTGTGGGTACCTAGGTACATAAGGCTGACTCCTAAAATTTCCTCTTCTTATTGTAGGTGCATATATCCCCAGGGTGCAAAGGGTAGCCCGGGAGTCTTTCATCATGTGCATGGTGTCATTTGTCCCTTCTGCAAACAGTTTTCCCTTGTCAAAAGGCAGATCCTCAATAGATGTCTGTAACTGTCTTATAAGCCCGCTGAATGAAGCCAGGATGCCCGCCTCATCACTACAGCAGTAGCCACTACTCTAGCTGCTGTATCTGCCAAATCCAATGTCGCTTGGAGAGCTGTCCTTGATACCAAGTGACCTTCATCAATCAAAGATAAGAATTGTTGTTTCCTATCCTCTGGTATGTACTCAATAAAGTCTGATAGTTTTGAGTAATTGTCATGGTCGTAATTGGACAATACCGCAGCATAGTTCGCCACTCATAATTGTAGGGTAGCGGAGGTGTAAATTTTTCTCCCCAAGGCATCCATCCTCTTGTCTTCTTTATCATGCGGCGTTGACCTCAGTTGATTCTGTCTCGATCTTTGATTAGCTGCGTCGATCACCAATGAGTTCGGTTCAGGGTGGGAAAATAAGAACTCATTCTTCTTGGGGTTTACAAAATATTTCTTATCCACTCTTTTGGAGATGGGATTCACCGAGGCTGGCGTCTGCCATATACGATCTACAGGTTCCATGATCCCATCATCCATAGGTAAGGCCACCTTGGAAGAAGTAGAGGATTGAAGAATACGGTATAATTTGTGACTCGGTGTGGTAAGCTCCTGGAGGGGAATCTCCAGGGCTTCTGCTACTCTTTTGAACAATTCCTGGAACTGCTTCATGTCATCTCCTGAAATAGAAGAGGTCTGAGCCACTGCTTCTGGGGACGACGTGGCATTCAGAATAGAATCCCCTTCATCCGGTACTGCATCATGGATCGAAGACTCCACAGCCTGAGGTACCCATAAAGTCACTGATTCTCTACGTCTTGGGACTTGAGCCCCTACCCTCTTTGAGGTTGACGGTCGGGGATCAGGTGCTGAGTACTGCGATTGTATGTCCCATTCCCTCCAGGGCATGCTGTAAGCGGGTGGTCCATACCACGGAAAGGGGGGCCATCCATTTCCTGGTCCCATGGCGTTCCACCCTTGAGGACATAGTTGTGCCTGTTTGTAACTTTCAGGTGAACTGCCAGGCAGTTCCTCCCCTTGATCTTCCTCTGAAGAGGAAGCTGACAGGAGGAAGCCACTTGTCTGACTCAGCTGCCCTGGAGAAGCTGCTATCCCCATTGGTGATGAAGGATGGGAGAGGGAGGGCAATTGTTTCTCCTCCCTGCAGTGCCTAGTCTTCTCCTTCCTCTTCTTTGGAGGAGGAGAAGCTGTTGCTGCTGCTGTAGCTGCTGGCGCTGAGCTAGTGTGCAGCGCCCCTAGAGGCCGATGCTTCAACGGCACCGGTTGCAGTCTCTTAAATGCAGGGGTTCGTGGCTGTGCCCGTGCCATCAGCTTTTCTCCCCCGGTCAGCACCGTCCCACAAGAGACAGGCGGTGCCGCCGCGCTGGTCATCGGCACCTTGGCCAGAGGCTCTGTCGGTGCCAGCATGGGGTGCTGTTCGGCCATTATGGCCGTTAACGGTGCCGCGGCTTCTGTTGCTGCCGGCGCCTCCATTTTCTGCCGTTGGGGTATGTCCCTAAGGACTGTCCCCACCCCATATGATTTTTTGCCAGTGGGCTTTGTGGCAGTATCTTTTTTAATCTGGTATCTCACTCCTTTCTCCGAGCCCGGAGGAGAGGAGGAGGTTGGCAGTCTCTTTGATCCGCCAGGATGTCCCGAATCGGAGGCAGGTCTTAGTGCCTCCTTCATGAGGATCAATTTCATTTTTAGCTCCCTGTCGCGTCTGGTCCGCGACTTTACATTTTTACAGTCTTGGCAGGTCCGAGACAAATGTCCCTCGCCAAGACAGCGGATACACTCCGCGTGGCCATCAGATGCCGGCATGGCATCCCTGCACTTCGTGCAGCGTTTAAACCCCGGAGTGGCTGTCATCGCCGCTTCTCCGGTTTCGCCGGAAGAAAAGGTTTGTTTGTTTTTTTTTTAAACTATGAAAGCTAAGCTAAAACTATGAAAGCTAAGCTAAAACTAACACTAACTACTAACTAAATAAACCAACTACACTACTACTAAACAGGCTGTCAGAACTGCTGCATGCTCCGTCTTGGACCAGAGGCGGTTAAGAAGGAACTCAGGGGTTGGGACCGGGAGCACGTCCCTTCAGGGTCGTTAGAACATCCGCGCGCTGCTGGGGACGCGCGCGCATGGTCCCAGGGGCTCTGCTGTAAAATCTCCGATCAAGGATGCGGGGGCGCCAGCGCACCTTGAGTGGAGCACCACAGGGACACTACTCGAAGAAAGAACACCTCCTTTTGGCTATGTTCTACACTTGAAAAGTTAGGTCGACTTTATAAAGTCGACTTAATAAGTTTGACTTTCAGTTGACTTAAAGTGGACCTTATTAAGTCGACTAAACAAAAGGCGACTTAACTTTTCAAGTGTAGACGTGGCCCTTTTTTGGCCTTATTAAGCACTAGTTCGAATTAAAACAAGGTATTATTAATTCAAACTAACTTTTCCTTAATTCGACTTAAGGAGCAGCTGAAGTCAAATTAAGGAAAGCCCAGTGTAGACACGGAGTAAATTAAGTTGATTTAAGCCTCCTTAAATCGACAATTTCTAAATGTAGACTACCCTTTAGGTCACCCTAATGCTTAGGTTGACCTCATTGAGTCGACCTAAGCCAGTGTAGATGCAGAGTAGCCCTAAGTTGACCTCCATGTCCTCCAGACCTTCCTCCCTGACCTTCCTTCCAGAGTTCCGGGCACAGGAAGAGCCTGCCCTGGCCAATCACAGGGCAGGACTCACCCCTGATCATCCTGCTGCTTGGGAGCGGGGCAGAGCATAGCCAATGCCACAGACGGGCCCCATCCTGGAGCCACCGGGAAATCATCAACCTGCTGGCTATTTGGGGGGATGAGGGAGTCAGCTCTCAATTGAGAGGCAGCTATCACAGTCGGGAGGTGTATGACTTCATCTACCAGGCCCTGGCTGCCAAGGGCCACACCCAGGACACCCAGCAGGTCCAGGTCAAGATCAAGGACCTCCGCCAGGGCTACCAAAAGGCCCGGGAGGAGAAGCTCTGGACAGGAGCAGCCCCCACCAGCTGCCGGTATTACCAGCAGCTGGATGCCTGTCTGGGCCAGGAGAGTGGCAACCTGCCAGCCCACACCATCAACTCTGCTGAGCCCCCCCACCCACGAGGATGACCAGGAGGAGGTCTCAGGGGGACAAGGCTGTGGTGCTGAAGCAGGGGGAGGCCAGTGCCCAGCAAGAGCAGTAGGATGTCCACTGGAGGTTCAAGCAGGGACTGTGGAGAGGTTAGCAGAGGCCGCTCAAGCACATGCTCGACCTCATGGAGCAGCAGACCCAGTCCCTGCAGTGCCTGGAGGAGCCCCTGTTCTCTCGGGCCCCGCCCTGTGCCCCAGAGGCAGCCCTCCTCGCTGGCGGGCCAGGACCCAGGGTGGACATCTGTAACCCTGGGACCCGCCTTCCGGAGGTCACTAGCACCGGCCCCTCCCCCGACCCCCTTCACTACCCGTGGACCCCTCTCACTCCTTCCAACCCTCTTCAATACCCCAGACCCCCCTCCCTCCCCTTACTCCCCTCACTCCCCCCAAACCTCCCAACCCCCGCAGCTCCCAACCCGCATTTTCCCCTCTGAATAAAAGCTCTGAACACTCTGAACACTGTTATACAGTGTGTTATGCTTTTTATTGTGGGGGGGTGTGGAGACAGGGGGGAGATGGATGTGTGGTGGTAGGGGGGGCAGGTAATGGTGGGTGGTGGAGGTGATGAGGCCTAGTAGCAGGTCCACCCCTCAGTGCTCCTCGCTGTCAAAGTGGGCCCTCAGCACATCCCAGATGAGCTGTGCTTGCCACTGGACCTGCTGAGCCTGGGGCAGGGTGTTGTTGTGCTGCTTGTACTGCACAGAAAGCCACTCGTCCTCGGCTTTCCAGATGCGGCGGAACCTTTCCCCCCTGCAGCTCGCAGAGGTTGTGCAGACAACAGCATATATTGATGACCTCCGGGAGGTTGCTCTTGCTGAGCTACAGACGGGTCAGAAGAGCCCTCCAGCGGGCCTTGAGACAGCTGAAGGCATGCTTGATGATGCTACGGCACCAACTGAGCCTCCGATTGAAGAGGTCCCTACTGTCATCCATTTGGCCCATGCATGGCTTCATCAGCCAGGGGAGCAAGGGGTAGATGGCATCCCCGAGGATCAGAACTGGCACCTGCATGTCCCTGATGGTGATGTTGTGGTCGGGGAAGAAGGTGCCTGCCTGCATGTGCCTGTACAGGGTGGAGTTGTGCAGGATCTGTGCATCGTGAGCCTTCCCCGGCCAGCCCACAGTCTGTTGGACAGGACTCATTTTCCATGAGCTCATGTTGATAGGTAGTGAGTATATTCTTCCTCCTGAATTCTGTATAATGGAGCCCCTATTAGTCTATTATTTCTTCAAGTAGCTAAAGGCATGATTGTGTTTTTCAAAATGTGGTACCAAATTCCCCAACCCTAGTGGCACTTTTATTAAGCATAATGCTTCAAGATGGCATTATTCCTTCTGTACTTCCCAAGTGCATCCCCTTCAAAGAATGCAAAATATGTTGCTCTTTGCAGCCATCAAAACATATTGGCACACGAAGGACCATGGGGATGAATCAAAGTGATGCTTCCTTACACTTTTTGTTTAAACCTGTGGCAGGAAGACAGGCAGGAGAGAAATGCTAAGATGATGAAAAAGAGACTGAGCAGAGTTATAGATAATATTGGTTTCCGCACACTATTAATCTTCTTTTTAGTGTTTACTGTTTGTTCAGTTATGTAGTGATTCTTTATGAGTGTCACATGGTGGGAGCAGGGCAATCAGGTAGCCTGTTCCCTGGTCCTTTGGAAGGTTAGCAGGAAATCCTGAGTTTCAGAAATGTTGTTTTGTTACAAATCAGAATGGAGCATCAAACCATGTAAGTTCTTGCCATTTGGACTCTCACTTTTTCTTACTTCCTCTTACGGCATGCCTTGATGATGTATAGATGGGCTGAAGATGGGGTGGGGGGAACATAAACTAAGTCAATTTGCACCTCAGATCTCACATTAAAGACAACACATGTAATCAATCCTATAGTGAACTAATTAAGATTTTATTAACTAAGACAAAGAAATGAGAGAATTATTTAGAGGTTAAAGCAGGCAGACATAATATCCATAAATGAGTTACAGTCTATATTTCCAAAAAGTGGTAGAGCCGTAGCAGTCTCTTAGCACTGAATGTCTTTTACAGCTAACACAGATTAACAGTGGGGACGTCTCCTTCTATTTCATAGCTCTCATCCTGTGAGAGTCCAAGAAGCAAAAAAAAAAAAAGAAAAATTTCAACCTCAGCTATCTTGATTTTCTTCTTCCAGAATTCATGCTCATGGAGTGAGGACTATTGCACTTAGCCTAAAAAGGGGCAATTAGGGCCAAGGCTTTGTGCCATGATTTTCCTTAGAGGACTTTTCAGATTTTATAGTCATAGAATCATAGGGCTGGAATGGACCTCATGAGGTCATCTAGTAAAAGCCCCTGCTAAAAGCAGGACCACTCCCACTAAATCATCCAAGCCAGGGTTTTGTCTAACCAAACCTTAAATATCTCCAAAGACGGAGATTCCACCACCTCCCTAGGTAACCCATTCCAATGCTTCACCACCCTCCTAGTGACAAAGTTTTTCCTAATATCCAATCTCAAACTCCCCAGCTGTAACTTGAAACCATTGCTCCTTGTTCTGTCCTCTGCTACTACCGAGAACAGCCTAGTTCCCTCCTCTTTGGAGCACCCCTTCAAGTAGTTGAAGGTTGCTATCAAATCCCCCCTCAGTCTTCTCTTCTGCAGACTAAATAAGAATAGTTCCTTCAGTCTCTCCTTGTAAGTCATGTACCCCAGCCCTAATCATTTTTGTTGCCCTCCGCTGGACTCTTTCTAATTTGTCCACATCCCTTCTGTAGTGGGGAGCCCAAAACTGGACACAGTATTCCAGATGTGGCCTCACCAATGCTGAATAGAGGGGAATAATCACATCTCTCAATCTGCTGGCAACACTCCTACTGATGCAGCCCAATATGCCATTGACCTTTTTGGCAACAAGGGCACACTGTTGGCTTATATACAGCTTTCCATCCAACATAACCACCAGGTCCTTTTCTAGTGCTGCTACTTAGCCGATTGGTCCCCAGCTGTAGCAGTGCATGGGATTTTTCCATCCTAAGTGCCGGACTTTGCACTTGTCCTTGTTGAACCGCATGAGGTTTCTTTTGGCCCAGTGTTCCAATTTGTCTAAGTCTCCCTGAATCCTGTCCCTCCCCTCCAGCATGTCCACCATTCCCCCCAGCTTGGGGTCATCCCCAAACTTACTAAGCACGCAATCTATGCCATCATCGAGACAATTAATGAAGATGTTGAACAGAACCGGCCACTGGGGCACTCCACTTGTTACTGGTTGCCAGCTAGACATTGAACCATTGATTCTTGCCCACTGACCCCATTGATCTAGCCAGTTTTCTATCTACCTTACGGTCCACTCATCCAATCCATACTTCCTTAACTTGCTGATGAGAATGCTGTGGGAAATTGTATCAAAAGCCTTGCTAAAGTCAAGGTATAGCATGTCGACAGCTCTTCCCGCATCCACAAATCCAGTCATCTCATCATAGAATGCAATCAGGGTGGTCAGGCACAATTTGCCCTTGGTAAATCTATGCTGACTGTTCCTGAACACTCTATTTTCCTCAAGTGTTTCAGGATGGATTCTTTGAGGATCTTCTCCATGATTTTTCCAAGGATTGAGGTGAGGCTGATGGGTCTGTAGTTCCCCGGATCCTCCTTCTTCCCTTTCTTGAACATAGGTACTATATTTGTCTTTTTCCAATCCTCCGGGACCTCCCCCGTTCACCATGAGTTTTTAAAGATAATGGCCAGCGGCTCTGCAATCACATCAGCCACATATTTACTAATGGGCAAGAACCATACCTTCCAATAGGTTGAGGGCAAACGTTTTTATTTTTACAGTTATAAAGCAAAAATGTAACTCTTACTTCAAAGCATGTGATAAATATATAAATGAAATTAATGCATTAATTAACAAGCTTTCATAAAGTCTAAAACAACACATTGTTATAAATTCAATACTTCTCTTAAACATACTTACAGACAGGTGAAATAGACTGGTTTCCAACAATGACTTTGTCCGTGCTCAGCAGAGACCTGAAGCCTTGGCAAGAGCTGGAAATTAGTTTACCAGAATCATAAACACCAGAGTATGTGCTAAATTATACTCAAATTTGTGTTATGAATATTTCAATTTAAATCTTGCTGAGCATGTTAGATAAAATAGAGAAGTCACAGAGATGGTTCAAATGAAAATATAAAATCAAAGTATAAATTCCAACCTGGAATTATTAAAAGTCTTAGGGTGTTATTGAAGAATGTTAATTAGCAAAGATTCAGAGAAGCTATTCTATTTTAATTTAGAAAATCTCATCATTTGCCAAGGGATTTCTCTACAACTATCATGGAAATAACTGACCTTAGAGAGTACTGTATGGGCTTCACCTAAACCAAAAAGGAACCAGCTTGTTGTCACATAAAATTTAAAAAGGTTGTAGATCAGGTTGGTTGGTTGGTAGGTTTTTTTAAATGAAGGACTGGGAGAAAGTAAACAGATTCACAGAAGCATGTGGTTTAGAGAGCTATCCCTTAGAAGACAATTTATTAGTGGATATTCTCTATATCTTAGTAAGGAAGAGCTCAATGTCCCCTTTAAGCTGATGGTGCAGCTGAGCAAGTTATGGTACTGGCTGAGCGGCAATTTGTGAGGCATAGCGCTGCAGGGGCTACAGTTTTTTGGCACTGGAAGCATCAGCATGCCTAAGTACCTCAAACCAAAAGAAATGCATATATGTTGTATTTTCATTTGAACTTTAATAAAAATGTTAAACTGAAATACTGAAGTTTTATTGATGTACTAAACAAATGTGAAATTCCAAAGGGGTAGCCGTGTTAGTCTATTGTAGAAAGACAACAGAGTTCTGTGGCACTTTTAATAAATAAATAAATAAATAAATCTGTTAGTCTTTAAAAGTGCCACAGGACTCTGTTGTCTTTAAACAAATCTGAGACAATGAAACTTGCAGTTGCACCTATCTAGCCTCTACTGTCATCTACACCTCGCAGTTTTTGCTACCTGTCTTGGTCACATTTCCAGAATACATATACAGAGTCAAGGTCAACCTCGAATCCAGCAGTTAGATGTGCATTAGCATGTCCAGATGAAAAACTTTCAACCACACAGCTTAGAGGGAACATAGGTGGGGGGGTTCCCGAGGGAGATAGAGGTTGGGTGAGGGGTCCCCATGAGATGGGGGAAGGCTGAGGGGTCCCCAGGAGATGGGGGAGGTGGAGGGGTTCCCCAGGGAGATGGAGGTGGGGTGAGAGATCCCCAGGAGATGGGGGAGGGGTGAGACTTACAAGAAGATGCTGAAGGAGGGGAGGGAGGGGTGAAAGGCATCCCACCTCCATCTACCCAGGGACCCTCCCTTTCCCCCATCTCCTGGGGACCCCTCATCCCACCTCCACCTTCCTGGCCGGCAGCATGGCCGGATCAGGCCCGGGGCCAGCTTGCTGCGACTGCAGCGGCGGAGTGGGCAGTGGCAGAGTGCGGCAGCTGGCCTGCCCAACAGCAGTGTGGCTGAGACTGGCTTGCAGCAGCCAGGGCGGCAGCACCAGCTGTGTGGCCAATGCTGGCCTGCGGCGGAGGGGGTGGCAGTGCTTCTGGATCAGGCCTGGGGCTGGTGCAGAGTGCTGGGGTGGTGGGTAGGTGATCCCACCCGCAGTGGCGAGGTGGCCAGAACCAGCCTGGGGCTGGTGGCAGGGTGGCTGGTGATGGGGGGAGATGGAGCTGCACCACTCACCTTTCCTGGGCCTGCAGGGGAGTGTGGCAGGTCAGGCAGCCAGAGAATGACTAGCAGCAGAAACAGTTAGTCTGCGTGGGGCTGGGAGGGTGCGTGGGCCTCTGGACTACTTGCACGGGTGTGCAATGGCCACTGCGGAGCTGCGCACCCGCACAGCTTAGAGGGAACATGGGAAGAGAGTATGGAAGATACTAAAATATGGAAGATCTAATGAGAAACAGTCAAATGAAAAAGACTCCCATTAAATTATATCACATAAAGGGCATATAGATAAAAAGTAACAATTTTTAAGTGATTATATACAAATGCTAGATTTCTAAATACTGAGTGAACTGGAATGCTGGCTATTAAATGAGGATATCGATATAGACATCATAGAAACTGGTAGAATGAAAGTAATCAATGGGACACAGTAATACTGGGGTATAAAACATATCAGAAGAGCAGAATAAATTGTACGGGTGAGGGTGTGACATTGTATGTAAAAGAAATCATAGAGTCAAATTACATCAAAATCTTAAATGATCCAAACTGCGTCTCAGAAACTTTATTGATAGCAATTCCATGCTTGAATGAGACTATAGTAGTAGGGGATATACTACCATCCACCTGACCATGATGGTGAAAATGACTGTGAAATGTTCAGGGAGATTAGATAGGTTATAAAAATAAAAAATAAAATTAAAAAAACCTTAATAATAATGGGGATTTCAGCTTTCCACACATTGACTAGGTACATGTCAATTCAGGACAGAATGCAGGGATATAAGTCATGGGTACATGTTCATGCATGGGTGTGTGTCAATTCATGGCTATAAGTTAATTCAGGACAGGATGTGGGGATAAAAATTTTGACACCTTAAATGACTGCTTTTTGGCAAGCTTAAGTCGACTTAATTTACAAGTGTAGATGCAGCCAATGAGGAAAATAGTAAGGAGCATAAACTGGCAAATAAAGTGTAAACATATAATTATGAAGGCTAAAGAAAAATGTGAAGAACAGTTAAAGAATTAAAAATAACAGCAAAAAAAAATAATAAGCACATTAGAAACAGAAATCCTACTAAATCACCAACAGGGCCACTGGATGATTGAGATGATAAAGGAACAATCAAGGAAGATAAGGCTATTATGGAGAAAATAAGTATATCCTTTTCATTGGTCTTCACAGCTGAGGATGTGAAGTAGATGGCCAAACCCGAGCAATTCTATTTAAGTGACAAATCTGAGGAACTGTCCCAGATTGAAGTGTCATTGGAGAAAGTTTTGGGAAAAAAATGATAAATTAAACAATAACAAGTCTCCAGGACAAGATGGTATCCAGTGAAAAGCTCTAAAGGAACTCAAATGTGAACTTGCACAACTCCTAGGCTATGTCTACACTTGCTAAAATTAGTTTGAATTAGTTAGTTCAAACTAACTAATTCGAACTAATTTTAGTTAGTTCGAATTAGCTTAGTTCGAACTAGGAAAATTTAGTTCGAATTAGCGATCCCCATTCATTTCAATTGCCGGTTAGTTCAAACAAAGAAATTAGTTTGAATTAACATGGCCACATTGATTAATTCGAACTAGTTAGTTCAAATTAACCTTTTAGTTTGAATACCCTATTCAAAGTTATTAGTTCGAATTAAGGAAGCCCTTAATTCGAACTAACTAAAGCCTAGTGTAGCCACGGCTTTAGTTAGCTCGAATTAAGCCTCCTTAATTCAAACTAACTTGCCATTGTAGACATAGCCCTACAGTGGCATGTAACTTATCATTTAAATCAGTATCTGTATCAGAAGGCTGGAGGATAGTTAATGTGTCATCAATTTTAGAAAAAAAGGCTCCAGAGGAGATCCCAGCAGTTACAAGATGATAAACTTAACTTCAGCACCAGGCAAACTGGTTGAAACTATAGAAAATAACAGAATTATCAGACACATAGATGAACATAGTTTATTATTGAAGAGTGAACCTGGCTTTTAGAAAGCAAAATTATACCTCGCAAATCAATTAGAATTATTTGTGGGGATCAACAAGCATGTGGACAAGGATGATCCAGGGTACTTAGATTTTCAGAAAGCATTTGACAAGTGTCATCACCAAAGGCTCTTAAGTAAGGTAAGCAGTCATGGGGTAAAAGGGAAGTTTCCTCTTCTGTATCAGTAACTGGTTAAAAGACATGAAACAAAAGGTAGGAATAAATTATCAGTTTTTTTAAAATGGAAAGAAATAAATAGTGGTGTCACCAATTGGTCTATATTGGGAACAGTAATGTTCAACATATTCATAAATTATCTGGAAAAAGAGGCAAAGAATGAGGTGGCAAAATTTCCAGGTGATGCAAAACTACTCAAGATATTTCAGTTCAAAGCAGACTGTGAAAAGTTACCAGGGATCATATAAAACTGGCTGACTGGGCAACAAAATGGCAGATGTCATTCTATGTCATAATGTTAATAAATGCAAAGTAATGCATATCAGAAAACATAATGCCAACTATACATATAAAATGATCAGGTCAAAATGAGCTGTTCCCACTCAAGAAAGAGATCTTGAAGTCATTATGGAAAGTTCTCTGAAAACATCTACCCAATCTGCAGCAACAGTCAAAAAAGCTAACAGAATGTTGGAAGTTATTAGGAAAGAGATAGAGAATAAGACAAAATATATTATTTTGCTTCTTTATAAAAGATACCTGATATAACCACATCTTGAATATGGTGTGTGGATCTGATTGTCCCCTAGTTAGAGATATAAAAAGGGGCAATTAAAAAAGAATGGAAAGGTTATGGAAGTGTACCTCCATATGATAAGAGATTAATAAAATGGAGACTTTTCATCTTGGAAAAGAGATGACTAACTATGGGATATGATGGAAGTCTATAAAATCATGACTGGTATAGGTAAAAGTCAATAAATATGTGTTACTTTCTCCTCATAACGCAATAACTATGGGTAATGAAATGAATAGGCAGCAGGTGTAAAAGGAGCAAAAGGAAGTATTTTTTCACACAAGGCACAGTCAAGCTGTGGAACTCTTTGACAGAGGATGTTGTGAAGGCCAAAAATATAACAGGATTCAAAGAGATCTAGATAAATTCATGGAGGATAGCTCCTTCAATGGCTATTAGCCAGGAAAGTCATGGACTGCTGTTTGCCAAAGACTGAGAATGGCTGACAATATAGATAACTTGATGATTACCTCCTCTATTCATTCTCACTGGAGCACCTCTCATTGGTCACTGTCGGAAGACAGGATACTGGGCGAGATGGTTCGACCTAGTACAGCCATTCGTATATTTTTATGTTCTAACTATTAGCAATGTAATGACAACCACTGCATTATAAATGGGAATTAATGTCCTGAAGTTACTAGATTCTGAAAGAAATGTGTTTGTTGCTTTGTTTGTGTTTTAAGCTTGCAACAAAAGTACTTTTATGTTTATACTGGGATTTTTTTCTATTTATGCCAACAAAGCTCACCTTGTGCTCATGAACTTCAGAAACTTTTAATGTTTTTTAAATATATATAATAATATTTATAGAAACAGTATGTGTGATATTCAATTTCTCCTTGCAGATGTTTTTCTTTTCTTTTCTTTTGTGTGGAAACTTCTAGAAAGAATCACAAGCGTTTAATCCTACCTGGCAAAATCACAAGTTTTGTGCCATGTGCTGGCAGCTGATGTGATTATCATATATGCCTACCTACTGTAGCAGAAGAGGCAAATCTTATCCTGACCAGCCCATTTATAGCAGATGGGAAGTCAGCACCAGTATGTATACAATATAGAGTTGGCATTTAGTTTAAAGGCACCTCTTCACCTTCAAATATTTTAGGACCCAAAGCAAGTATGATTCATCATTTGTTAAGGATGTATTATCTCATCCAATATCTATCCTGCTGGTCACTGTAACTCCTGTAGAAATTAAATGATAAATGAAAAAAAGAAAAGCTTGTCAAGTAAGTTTTAACTGAGCAGCTAGCAGGACAAGCTATATTAACAGAATTCTGTGTTCCAGTGCAATAAGACATATAGTATTTTCAGTGTTTCAGAACTAACCTAGAAAGGATCAGTAAACATTCAAGTGATAAGATTTATCTTACCCTGCTCCTGGAAAAAAACAATTTATCATCTGAATATATCTGCAGTTCCAAGCTTAGAGGAAGAATTCTGTTCAATATCTGGAACACACACCTTTTCACACTTTAATATGACAGAAAATATTACCAGCAATATATACTTTGCTGTCACATAATCAACCAGGACAGGTAAACCAATGAACAGGCTCCTGCAAGATAAGTATTAATAATAATAATAATAATAGTAATAATAATAATAATAATAATAATAATAAATTGACACTTCATTTTCATAGACTTAAGAGTGCTTTATGAAGATAGGCAAGTATCATTAGCCCTGTTTAATATATAGGAAAATTCAGGGGTTATGAAAATCTAAAGATAATTGCTTCTAGTTCCCACTGCAAATCAGTGGCAGAATCATTAAGAGTAGCTAGGTGTTCTGGCGTGGAGTTATACTCTGTTACCAGTTTCTCCAGAATGCCCATGACTCTAGTTCCAAAAAAATAACATATTCTTTATACTCACGTTTGTGCGTCGTGCAATTTGGACATGAAGAAAATGAGGCTATCCTTCTTGGGTTTATCATGCCTGGCAATGACCATTTGACTCTCTCTGGTATCCTTTAGTCCTCCACCTTAGGTTTTAGGCCTCTTATCTTACCTATTCTGGCATGGAATCTCATGATTCTCCCATTCTCAGACTAGGTCCACAAAATATAGGGCCCCTACCCCTGCCTGCCTCGCCCCCCTCTGCCATGTACCACCTGTGATTCCTCAGCATTCCTACTGGGTATGGGAAGCTTTGCTCACCTCTTTGGGTGCGTCTACACTTATAAATTAGGTCGATTTAAGCAGGCTTAAGTCAACTTAATTTAATCCACGTCTGCACTGGGCTTTCCTTAATTCGACTTAAAGTGCTCCTTAAGTTGAATTAAGGAAAAACTAGTTTTAATTAATAACACCTTGTTATAATACTAACTAGTGTCTAAGTCAACTTTTTAAAAGTCGATTTAGCCAGTATAGACCCGCTAAGTTGACTTGGTCAACTTAGGGCAGGGGGGACAAGGGAGCACCACATGGCTCCCTGGCAGACGGGAGCCACTGTGGCTCCCTTGTCCTGGGGATTCTCTTCTCCCTTCTCCCCAGACCTGAGGCTTCCAATAAGAACAAAACATGATAAAAGAGTTCTTAACATAATAGAAGACCCTCTTAAAGTTTAGATAGACTAAGCTTATTCCAGACACCCTGTCTCTGGAATTCAGTCTCCTTTCCAGCAATCTCAGCCTTTTTATCAGTCCCAAAGTTCCTTGATTCAGTTTCCTGTCTGGAGCACTTCTCTTGTTAGTTACAAGGCAATTATTTGAACTCCTCATGGGTGAAGTGAACCTTCACAGAGAATGATATATGAATTTCCCCATTAAGTACCAGTTAACCAGAGATGCCTACAGCTTTAGTCTGCTCTGCTGAAAATTGCAGTTAGCTTCAGCTAAAATTCATGTCTTGTGATCATAAAGCAAACCAAAAAAAATAACAAATAAATGGACATATAATATTAATAAAATATTATAAGCAGCTTCCATGACCGTACCACTACAAACATTAATCAATAGCAACATGGATTACTGAGAGTGCAATTTGTTAATAATATATGTAGTCAATGGAAAAGTGATCATAGAACATGATAAAAAGAGGTGACTCCCAGATAAATGTACAAAGAACACTATTTCTTCATTGTATGACCAGCTTTAGTAGACATCACACTGCTACATTGCTACTAAACTTAAATTTTGATGTCTTTTTTACACAGTTTGTTGAACCCCCCCACCCCACACGTTGCATTTGTGGCCCTCGAGTGGCCTTAGAAAATGCAATTTGGCCCTTGACCAAAAAAGGCTGTGCACCCCTGCTTTTTAGGAATGCGCACACAACTATAAAAACATATTTACCTGGGAGACTTTAAAAAAAAAAAGTTATCACCTGAGTTTTTGAATGCTATTCTGCAATTGTGTCATAACTGATCTTTGTTTCAGCTGTAGATTGTCTCTCCCTACCACCTTATAAATTATATAAAGTTATTAGAAATATTCACTCAGGAGTTAATCTTCCACTCCAACAGAGGTTAATTATGACAGACTGGCAGAACAACATTCAAAGGCTCTGGAGGTACAATCTTTTTGTAATTCTCAGAGGTACATGTGTAGCCTTTAGTTGTTTGTTCATTCTGACAAAGTATGTTTGTTCTTAAAACCAGAAACTGTTCCCAATCATGCCAATTGGACACAGTCATTATTAATGGGTTAGGTTTACAGATCGATATGTTGGTATTAGAATATTATTTTGTTTTGCTTTTCTTTCATTGTATGTTAAATATTAAGGCTATTTATACAAATGATTTTTAAAAAATATCTCAGAGAAAAATATTTGGGACGGTTTACATTTTCCTCTCTAGGTAAATAATTGGCATGCTTTTCTGTACTAATAACTGCTTTGTTTACTTAGAATCATAGAATATTAGGGCTGGAAGGGACTTCGTGAATTCATCTAGTCCAACCGCCTGCTAAAAACAGGACTACTCCCACTAAATCATCCCAGCCAGGGTTTTGTCTAACTGGATCTTAAAAGTTTGTCCCATATGTCCCCTCTAGCCCTCATTCCACAACAGTATGCAGAAAAATCTTTCCCTGAGAGATAGTTACTCTTCTTCCAGGGTGTCTTGGGCCTACCTCTGAAACATCTGAGTCTTGCTACAGTCAGAGACAGGATGCTGCACTAGATGGATGACAGGTCCAATCCAGTATAGCATTTCCTGTGTTGCTAAGTATTTAAAGGCAAAAATGCCTCTGATCTAATAGTGTGAGAGGGAAGATGGTTTGGGGAAAATGGGACCTGAAAAGGCAGTGAAGAGTGAGGCCTGCAACTGTATAGAGAAATTCCTGCTTGGCTATTCCACATAATACCCTCTGTCAAATCATGACCTCAGCTATAGCTGCAAGCCCAGTCAGTTTGTTATGACTTTGTGGAAATGTTGTACATATGCTGTTGAAGTTAATGGTGCCTAAGACAACATTTCACTTTCCACAGCTTAGGCTATGAGCATGTACCTTAATGCAACTATTTCCTGACTTTTCCTTTAGATTTCTTCCATGAGGTGCTTCCAACTCTCCCTTGTGACTGCTGTGTAATAACAGGATTTTTGTGATCTGTGAAAATGCCTCTTCTCCCTGTTGTCATGATCTTTATTTAGTGCATGTGGAACTTCATTATTCTCCAGTCACTGTGCCATAAAATTTGGTGAGTAGAGCATACTTTGATAATTACCCTAAAAAAAGTACCAATTGAAACAAACCAACCAACTAACCATGGAATTGGCATAAAGGGTGCATCTACACTAGTAAAGCTGCTGCTTAAGTCGACTGAAGGAAATTTAAAGTCCACTTAATAAGACCAGCTTTTAAGTAATCTTTAATGCTTAAGTCCACTTCTTAAGTCAACTTAAGCAGTGTGCCCTAAGTTCACTTAGTCAACTTAGGGCAGGGAAAAAGGGAGCCCCTGCTCCCTTCTCCCCAGGAAGCTGCTGGCGGCTTGTTCTGGGGCAAGCCAGTCCTGCATGGGACGCACCTTTCTACGTGTGACCAAGCGGTCCCAGCTAGAAGGGAGCGCGGGGTTCCCTTTTTGCCAGGACCCCAGTGTTCCCGGCCAGAACGGAGCCTCGCCTCCCCCTGGACCTAACTAGTTGACTTATAGAGTCTAGTGTAGACTCTCTAAGTCCACTTAGTAAGGTCAGGTTTAAGTCAACTTAAGAGTCCTGTGTGGACTCTCTAAGTCGATTTAATAAGGTCGACTTAAAGTTGACTTAGTAAAGTTGACTTGGTAAAGTCGACCTAAATTTCTCTGTGTAGATATAGCCATAGTGATTACTCTTTTATGGAAAGAGGGGAAAGAGGGGAAAGAGGGGCATGAGTAAAACCCTTTTAACCTGCACAGATCAGAGGAAAGGTTTGTCCCATCCTCTGAAACTAATGAGATTGCATGCACGGCATGGGATCTTATGGACTCATGCTCTCTTTGGAGGTTATCCTCTGTACTTATGGCTGTCCAACAGAAGCCCCAAAGAGGAGTGTAAGAGTTAATGCTTTTAGAAATATTAACTACTACAGATATTCATTGTATTCCAGATACAGTAAACCAAAGAGAATGGAGCTGTATCCTGACTTGAATATCCCACCACTATCATATCTGCAGTATTCATCAAATAGTAATAAAGGTTTTATTTTTTCCCATATAAAATAGTAATAGACATTGTTCTATTACCTCCTGAGTAGGGAGAAAGACATATCAGAAGAGGTGCTTTCCGCCTTTCGTATACTCATATTAAAGACTAAAGACAATATTGGGAAAAAAAAGATAATGCTACTTTTGATGTGACTTAGATGGATTTTTACATATAAAAATAGACAATGACAAAAGAATTTTCAATGGGAAAGAGTCTTCTCATACATCTTATCTTCTTACAATATTTGATCTGAAAGGTGTCTTTCAAGCCTTGCTTCCTGTTGCCACAAATCTAAAGAGATGATTCTAGAAAGTAATAGTTTGATTTAAACTCCTAAACTTTCAGGCCTGAAGGGATCATCATGATGATTTAGCCTGACCTCCTGCACGTTGCAGGCCACAAAACCTTATCCACTTTTGGATAATAGACCCACAATTTCCAGCTGAATTCCTGAAGTCATCAAATTATTATTTAAAAACATTGAATTCACCATTTACTGTAGTTTAAATCTGGAAGTGACACATGTTCCACATTGCATAAGAAGGCCAGGAAAGAAAACAAACAAACTTGGTTTCTGCCCATCTAACCTGGGGGGAAATTCCTTCCCAGCTCCAGACATGACAGTCAATTGGACAGTGAACATTTTGTCAAACAAGACCAAAACATCTAAGAAAGAATTCTCTCTAGCAACTCAGAGTCCTCCCCATCTAGTTTCCAATCACTAGACATTGGGGATATTTGCATATAGCAGTCACACATCACGAGATGCCCACCTGAGGAATGATCTGTGTAACTTTCCTATTTACTTTTGCAATGTAATTGTATGTTTGATGCCAAATATGCCATGCAAGGTGGTCCTTTATGAAGGCACATAACATACTCTGCATTATTGTTCTGGTGTAATGTTTCCTGCAGCATCATGTATGTGTACAGATGTGAAACATGTCCCCATGGTGATAAATTCCAGAGGAGTAGCTGTGTCAGTCTGTATATAGAAAAAAACACTATGGCACCTTAAGGACTAACCATTTTCTTCGGGCATAAGCTTTCATGGGCTACAATTACTTTTTCTAACGAGATAACTATTCCAAGTCCCTATTCCGACCCAGTCTGATTGTTCACACATTCTCACCTTCTAATCAACTGTAGTGAAATGGGCCTTCTCTACCCTAACTGAACTGACTTTGTAAGCACTTGCCCTCCCCATTGTATTGTTTTTCACCCTTGCAATTGCATATATACTTCCTAACTGTAGTTTCCACTTCATGCATCTGATGAAGTGGGTTGCAGCCCACAAAAGCTTATGCCTGAAGTAAATTTTAGTCTTTAAGATGCCACAGAACCTTCAGTGTTCCCATGTTATTTCACATGGCTCAGTGGGGAGGCAGACACTCAGAGTTGTCTCCCAACATTTAAACTAGGGTTCTCAAGCACGCGGCCCACGGAGTTACCTGCTATGGCCAGCAACAAGAGCTGGAATTCAAGGGTTCCCAGCCCCTAGCTGTTTTTTCAAGTGGCCTGTGTCCCGCTGTCTGGGGGCCGGGCTGCAGCCACCTGCCTCCCACCTGGGGTCCTGCTGCTGTCAGCAGTCCTTCCACTTCCGGGCCACGTCAGCCTCCCATTGCCCACAGCCACGATTCGCCCTGCTCCCCACTGCCTTCGGTGAGATGAAGGCAGCGGGGTGGAGCGGGAGCACGTTGCCCAGCTTCTGGGCCGGACCTCCCTGCCTCCAGGGTAGAGAAGCTGACTGCGGGGCATGTGCTTGGGTCCAGGCATCTCTAGGCCGGCGACGGCCTGCCCCACACAAATCAGGCCCTGGCCTTGGCCAGGGCTGGCCCCTGCTGGCAGCATGGCGTCAGCTGACCAGGGTGCCGGTGGTAGCGGCCTCGGCCAGGGCTCGCTCTCAGTGGCGGCCTTTGGTCCACGGCTGTGGCTGGGGCACCAGTGGCCTCAGCCAGGGCCAGCTTCTCGCAGCAGTGGCAGCCTCATCTGGGGCCAGCTCCCGGCGGCGGCTTCGGGTCCCCGGCTGCAGCCAAGGAGCTGGCAGAGGCGCCCTCTGCTGGCTTGCGGCATTCAGCTGGGAGCCAGGCTATGGCTGTTTGCCTCCCCTCAGGGGTTGGGATTGCAAGAAGCCCTTTCTTTCTTTCTTTCTTTCTTTCTTTCTTTCTTTCTTTCTTTCTTTCTTTTGTTTTGTTTTGCAATCTTCTGTGAGTCATCCTCTGTCCTCTTTCCCAGAAGGCACAACCATGGGCAATAGGAAAATAAAACCCCCACAACGCAAATCCTCTCTGTGATTCTTTAGCTATTGGGAGGCAGTGCCTTTTCTGGACTGTAACTCAACAATGAGAACGGATGAGTTCTTCTTGGTTGGGCATCAAAAGTTCACTTACACAACAGTTGCTTGTTTTTTGTGGGTTCAAAGCCTAATTAATTGATAATAGAATACCATCAGTATGGGAAAATTCCCCTGAATACAGGTATTTGAAATGTAAATTGAAGCTATAATTGCCAGCATCATAACAAATCTCAAATATTGAAATTGTTCTCCTTCCAGCATTTATTCGGAAAACACTTTTTAAAAAAAATCTAAAATATACTGCTATTTCTCTTGTTACATACTCTGCATTAATTTCTGGCCCTGAAAATGATGAGTGGTTTATAATGTAAGCTAAAGATGAGAGGGTACAAAGTCAAGTGGAATCCTGAGAACATGAATCTTCTGACACCATGGCAACACTTAGAAGTCTGGTTCCTCTTGAATCCTGAGAGCAAGATTAATGATTAAAAATCCAA
The DNA here is from genome assembly GCA_007922175.1 of Pelusios castaneus. NCBI lineage: Eukaryota > Metazoa > Chordata > Testudines > Pelomedusidae > Pelusios > Pelusios castaneus. The sequence goes on along the minus strand of ML686006.1, from coordinate 3,073,145 downwards.
TCATGGCATTGATGTATTACAAATCCTTTATTTATATATTTTTCATTAAAATGAGAAATATAAAATTGTAGCTTTCCATTTGGCAGGTTTCCAATTTGTTTGTTTGATAAGGCTGTCTAAATAACACAGAGTTCAAAGCTTATGTTCCATGCTCACTAAGAAATTGGGAGAGAAAATAAATTATGAAAACATGAACCCTCTTTTTCACCTTTAATTCTTCATACCCCATCCCTCAACTGCAGTTCTGCATTTAAGGTATGAACTAAAAAACATGGGGCTGTTTGGGTAAACGGATACCCCTTCTATTACATATGTTAAGTCATATGTTATATACATTATTTAATGAACTGAGAAAACATAGAGTCAATCAAAATCATCTGTGATGCACATAGTTATTTAAATAAAGTATACATTTTGACAGAGAAATTATCTTGCCCTCTGTATGCTAAAATAGAATGACTCTGGACCACATCAACTTTTGTTTAAGTCTTATCACTTGGAAATGTTCAAGAGTAAAATGTTTTTGCACATATGTGTATGTGTGGAGGGGTTGAAGAGAGAATTTTTCCCTCTCTGTTGTTATATTTCTGAGAGTTTAACCTCACACCTATCGCTATGGTATCTATGCATAATCACATTATACATTTACTTTACTTAAGTGCAGGGAATCACATGCATGGATAATACTGTGTAAGTGATACTGATAGTAGCTTGGATACTTTTCTTCCTCCATCCAGAAAGGTGTCCTTTAGTTTCTCTTTGTAAAGGCTCACTAATCTGAAGGAATACTCATTTCTCACTCTGTTTACTGTTGCATATTCAAGTAGTTGTGAAAGATCTGGCTATAATCATCAGTAGAATTTCCTTTGAGAAAAATTGTTCCATTTCAGTGGAGTAAGAAAAAGCATTATCAGGATCTCTAGTTCTGTGTTAATATGCTTAAGATACTTCTAACATTCCCCTTTTTATATTTGTCATTTTTATAGAATTTGCCTATAATCAGCCATGAATTCAAAATTTTCCTTTTTATTCTAACAAGATAAAGTTGGGAAGAACTTTAGAAATGATATGAGGAACATTAATTTTCCTCAGGAAAAATCAATTAAAGGTAGTTTTCCATTTGAAATGTCTCAATTTTCCAGACAACTATAATATAAATAACCTAAGAAGAATAAAATGGGAATATAATCTGATACAGTGTGGGAAAGAAGTGAGAGCAGGAAAGCAAGGTTCTGTTCTTCAGAGTTCCCCAGGACAAAGCCATGGAAATGGTAATATTATATGATTCCTTTCCCTTTCTTTTGATCTGACCAGAACATCTTTCAGAATTAGGGGAAAAGAAAGCACAATGGGGTAATGGTAAATCTAAGAATGTGGTGGTGGTGTTGGTAGTGATGATGATGATGGTTTTCAACTTCTATGCTTAATGGTTGCTGCCATTCTGCATTCTATACATTATCAAATCCCAGAAAACCAATGTCCAACAGAGGTGTCAATCTTATCCCATCAAAATTGTCAAATCAAACCCCCTTTATTATATATTCTGTTGTGTTGGTATAAGAATAGATGCAATCTGACAAAAAATCTGGAAAAATCCCTAATAAAGAGTTCTTTTAATTCAGAGAATCTCAATTCATATCATTTTTATCATACAAGTTAATGTGTTTATATGTTAAAATGATCTTCTTGTCACCTGTGGTCCACTTGAATCTTGAAGATGTTGGTGACCCTGGCTGCATTTGGGGGTGTACACTGGGTAACTCGAGGGGGTGGAAGGCCATGAGTGCCGATGAAGGCCCTTGCTCCAGACTCAGCGGCAGCCAGGAGACAATAGCACCATATAAGGAGGTCCCCCGGTTCCAGGAAACATAAGCAGATAACATAACATAGTCTTAGCAATTATCTGTTGCCTCTCGACTTTGGACAGTAGGGTTCTCAAGAGGATGTTACAGTCGTCCCAGTCTGGCTTGTGACTTGCCAGACACCCTTCAAACACGGACATAAAGTGGCTGGGGTTTGTTGAAAAGTCCCCGCCTTGTGCCTTGAAGGCAGCCAAGTCCACCGGGTTAAAGGGGACATGAGTGTAGACCTGCATGGTAGTAGCCGGCCGATTGTCACCCCCTTGACGAGAGATAGCAGTCTCAGTTATAAGTGGGTACATGCCCAGCCCCCCCCCCGTTCCCTGATCTCTGGGGCCCTCATCCCTAACTGGAGGGGGTATCGGAGCCGAAGGGGGCGCCGGTTCCGCCATTACAGCCATGGGAGGGGATGGTCTGCTCGAAGACGCCTCCGACCCGGTTGCAACCAGACTATATTTCCGCAACAGCTCTTTTTGGTCCCGTAGAGCCATAAACAGCTGGACATACATATGCTCATTCCACTTCCTGGTGCGCTGGCAAAACAAAAGAAGCTGGAGAATGGTGTTATAATTAAGGGAGCCCCCTTGAAGCCATTGCTCCTGGTCCCCTAGCTGGTACTGTGGCCAATCAACAGAACAAAACCTTTTCAATTGTTTCTTAGTCATGGGGTCTGACCCTAAACCTTTCCAGTTTAACAGAATGCATTCCAAGGGGGTACAATGCCCCGGGCCCTTTCCTTGTCCTTGCCCCATACCTACCCGGGACTACCCCTGGGCGTCCCCAGGGAAACGGACTTACCACCAAACGGACTAGTCCTACCTGTAGATCGGACCGGTTCCACTCCGTCACCCAACCCTCTGCCAGTGATTCTCCGCTTACCAAGGGTGCGTTGCCGAAGTGCCCACCGGGCTGGACAGTCTCACGCAACGATGCCCTCCGGCAAAGTGCCAGTGTGCACGTGGGCGTCGAGGTGGGGGTGGCTGCCCTGGCTCTCGGTGGGGTCCAGGCAAGGCTGATGGAAACCCCTAAAGTCCCAGTCTCCTGGCTGGCTCGCCAAAACTGTTGCAATACATAGATGATCTCCTCCTGGCAGCCCGGGGACTGGAAGAATGCCTGAAAGCAACGGTAAGCCTGCTAAACTTTCTCAGGCTCAGGGGCTACTGCATGTCACGCAAGAAAGCTCAGATCGCCCTTACCGAGGTCTGGTACCTGGGGTTCCATATTCAGCAAGGGCAGAGGCGACTTTCCAATGAAAGAAAGGAGGCAGTCTGCCAAGTCCCCACCCTGACCAATTGAAAGCAGCTGCAGGCGTTCCTTGGCATGGCAGGGTTTTGCCGCATCTGGATCCCCAAGTTTAGACTTATAGCAAAGCCCCTTTATGAATGCCTCCAGGGTATGGACCAGGAGCCATTCCACTGGCACCCTGAGGCGGAAGCCGCCTTCAAGGCTCTGAAGCAAAAGCTGCTGGAGACCCCAGCCCTTGGTCTCCCGGACTTGTCCAAGCCATTTCAGCTTTTCATTCACGAGCGAAGGGGGTTGGCCCTCGGGGTTCTCACCCAATATTTGGGAACCTGGCGGCTCCCGGTGGCGTATTTCTCTAAGCAACTGGATCAGGTGGCTACGGAATGGCTGGGATGCCTGCGGGCAGTAGCAGCTACAGCCTTGATTATTGAGGAGGCTGAGAAGTTAACCCTTGGGGGTAGCATGACGGTTTATACTCCCCATATGATCCAGGCCCTCCTAGATAGAAAGGGGGGGTCTGTGGCTAATTCAGGCTCGATTAGCCCGATATCAGGCCAAGCTCATTGAAAACCTAGAGGTGCAACTGCGGACCTGCTCAACTCTTAATCCAGCCACCCTCCTTCCTGACTCTGAGGGTATAGAACATAATTGCCTGGAGACTGTGGATTCACAACATTTCAGCAGGGCGGACCTTAAAGACCGGCCCCTGCCTAACCTAGACTTTGCATGGTATACTGATGGGAGTAGCATGGTGGTTGGTGGCCAGCGAAAGGCAGGATATGCTGTGGTTTCCCTCTTCGACACCATTGAGGCACAGACCCTTCCGCCAGGGACCTCCACACAGTTGGCGGAGCTGATCGCCCTCACCCGAGCACTCGAGCTGGCTGCCAATAAGTGGGTTAATAGCTTCACCGATTCCAGGTATGCTTTTGAGGTACTGCATGCCCATGCAGGGCTATGGAAGCAGCGGGGAATGCTAACAGCCCAGGGAAACCCAGTTAAGTATGGCCCACAAATCCTCTGTTTACTGGCAGCCGTTTAATTGCCTGCCGAGGTGGCTGTAGTACACTGCCAGCCCATCAGAGGGAGGATCAGGACGTAACTCGGGGAAATGCCCAAGCTGACCGGGAAGCCAAACGTGCAGCCTCCGGCCCCCCGCTGTAGCAGAAACTACCCTAGTGGGCGCTCTCATCCCAGCCCTAGAAGATGTCCCCTGTCCAGTCTATTCACAGGGTAAGCGAGCTCTGGCTGCAAAGCTCCAGCTACTGGAAACAGATGGGTGGTGGCACACATCGGACGGAAAGGTCCTTCTCCCGGGCACTCTTGTGCATAATGTCCTGAATCAGTTACACCTAGCAACCCATGCGGGGAGGGAAGCCCTAGTCCAGATGACCACCAAGTATTTTCTCGCCAGTAGCCTCTGCCCCCAGGCCTCCCAAATTGTGGCAGGGTGCCTGTTTTCCAGAAGAACAACCCTCGTTCTGGAGGACCCCACCAGCCAGCATTGCTTGAACAGACCCCCGGGCCTGGTGTTGTATGGCAAATTGACTTTACTGAGCTGCCACGGACCCAGAGGTATCGGTATTTACTGGTGATGGTGGATCATTTCATTGGATGGCCAGAGGCCTTCCCTTGCCAAAATTGCACCACTAGGACGGGGGCTGTGAAATTAATGAAGGAATTGATCCCCAGGTTTGGACTGCCCCAATGGATTGAGTCCGACAATGGAACTCATTTTACTGCAAACATTGTAAAGATAGTCATAGAGGCTCTGCAACTACAATGGAAGCTACACTCTCCCTGGAGACCCCAGGCCAGTGGGGTTGTTGAATGGACTAATCAGACTCTCAAGCGACATCTCTCCAAAATCTGCCAAGAAACCACCCTTAAGTGGCCGGATGCCTTGCCACTAGCCCTGTTGCGGGTTCGGGTACTGCCTAAGGGGATGTTGGGTTTAAGCCCCTTTGAGATCCTTTTTGGACGGCCCTGGCCTATGAATGGTGCCCCGGTTCCGCTAGGGGAGTGGGTCCTAGGACAGTCAATGTTATCCAAATACTTGTCCTCATTGTCTACTGTTCTTTCTTTTCTTCACAGGTTTGTGAAAGATGCTCAGCCTGTTCCACTAGAAACTCCGGCTCACTCCCTCCAGCCCGGAGACTCCATCCTCGTCCGGAGCTGGAAAGACGAACCCCTCCAGGAGCGGTGGAAAGGACCCTTTACAGTTCTCCTGGTTACCCACACCGTGGCTAAGGTTGAGGGACACAAGAATTGGATCCACTACTCCCGGCTGAAGCCAGCACCCCAACCTCAGGATCAAGATATGTGGACTGTGCAACCTTCTAAGGATTTGGACAATTCGGACTATGGACTGAAATTATTGTTTAAACGCAATCCTCGCTGAGTGCAAGTGTAACCCCTCCCTCCTGGGGTTTTACCCGGGGTGACCACAAGCTTTCTATTTTCCAAAATAATTGTACTATGAGCATTGTGCGCCTTCTCCTTACAGGATTAGTTCTTTGTATTTGCTATTTTTTTTAATTTTTAGCCTTCTGTAAGGTTGTTTTGGCCCACCTTTGTTCTTTCCCCACCCCCACCGTTCCAGTCTTGTATGTGGAGACTGAACCCTCCTCTGAACTTAATGCTTTGTTGTCACAGGAATATGAGAGGACTCAGTTTTCTAGAATCTGAACACTCCCAAAGGGGGGACTTGTTGGTGACCCTGGCTGCATTTGGGGGTGCACACTGGGTAACTCAAGGGGGTGGAAGGCCATGAGTGCCAATGAAGGCCCTTGCTCCAGACTCAGCGGCAGCCAGGAGACAATAGCACCATATAAGGAGGTCCCCCAGTTCTAGGAAACATAAGCAGATAACATAACATAGCCTTGAAAGCTTGCTTCTAACTCAGAGAAAGAGGAGGAGGGTGGGATATTTTCACACACAGGAAGGGAAAAGTACTGAAGTAAGCTATATAAGAGTCACTGCAACGGGGGTGGGGTGCGCATGATTTGAGACGTGCCTGTCTCCGTGTGCCTGCTTGAGATCTCAAATAAATCTTAGTGTGCTTCTCCACCCTGGTGTGGTTATTGGTGCTGCGCACTCCGGGAAACAAACCTAAACGAATTGTTGCTAGCTCCAGCCCATATTCGGGCATCCCACCTGCAACAAAGACATCAGCACAAAATATGTAATGGTTATTATTTTACTCATTTATGTAATTGTCTTCTATTGGCAAGAACAAATCTTTTATTTGTATGTCAGTACTGTCTGTGTCACAGATTTGCCCCCAGTTCAAGAAGTGTTGGCATAGTAATGTGAATTTAGTTGTATTTCCACTTTAATTAATTCACAAATATACTTCTTTAAAGAAGTAAACCTATAGAACTATATTGTTACTATTTAGACTAGAGACATCTTTTGATTTAAATTGCCATTTTCTCATCTGAGTGACTGAACTGAAATGCTATATTCAACAGCTACAACTACAACAGTTGTTGGTCATAAAAATAGTGAGATTTAAGTTAATGGGAAATGTGTGGCTAAATCACCTACATTGTTTTGAAAATCTCAGCCACCATTTATTACGCCAAGATATGTCAATTTACAGCAGGATTTTCCCTATGCTGGATAAGAAATACCACAAACACCATCATAAAAAAAAGATAGTAAATGTTGATTCCTTTATTGGTATTGGGTGACGTTTAATTCAAACCTTTATTTGAACCAAAAGGATGCCTTGCAGCTATAATTACTACTAAAATAATGAACAACAGTGAAATGTCGGGGGGGGGGGGGGCAGTGGAGGGAGAAGAAGAACTATTAATTAATTTCTCTTGGGTCATGTTTGATTTGTCCTATGACACTTCATCTTACACTCAAAGGTTATGTCTACACTTGCAAGTTAGGTCGAATTAAGGAATCTTAATTCGAACTAATTTAAGCCTAGTCCACACTAGGCTTTCATTAATTGGAATTAAGGGCTTCCTTAATTCGATCTAATAAATTAAACTCCTTAGTTCGAACTAACACTTAATTCGAAATAGTTAGTTTGAACTAAGTCAAATGTGGCCATATTACTTCAAACTAAGTGCTTAGTTCAAACTAATCTGCAGATTCACCTTCATGCAATTTACTAATTCGAACTAAGCAAGTGCTCTGCATGGCCATGGCTAGTTCGAATTAAATTTCCAGTGGGGCCATACTAGTTCGACTTAACTTAATTCGAACTAGAATTTGTAAGTGTAGGCATAGCCAAAGGTACCATCACTTGTCTAAATTTATAACCATCCAGCCTGCATTAAGTGCATCTTATAAAGCCCACACAATAGACATATGCAAGCTTCAGTTTATGTATCTTTTATGGTCAACACTATTTTGTATGAATCATATTACTTTCCAGTTGTTTTAGTTCCATTGATCATGCACTGATCATACATGTTGACTAGGCCATCTATCCCATACTCAATAGAAGGACTTTCCTGTTTTTCTTAAGTCGTCTTTTCGACAGTCTTTCTTTAATATCGGTTGTACTAATAACTTCCACTGATTGATGTAATATCCTCCAACTTAGATATATTTTGTGCTTGGAACATCATATTCTACACTTCAGCTGTAAGAATGAGTAAGCAAGTTTATATAAGAACAGATGAACAAAGCACCACCTATGCCAAGCAAAAGAGTAGGCCAAAACTGGCTAGCTGAGCATAAATATTAACCTAGCCCAACCAAACTTAGGCCTTGTCTACACTGAAAATGCTGCATTAATCCCCATGGACACAGCGGGATCAATAGAGCGGCCAGTGTAGACTTGCTCAGTTGATCCCAGAATTCTCTCCTTTCAAGGTTGTAACTCCATCCCTCCAAAAAAACTAACTCCGTGTCCAAGGGAGAGAATTTCCAGTCGATTCAAGCAAGTGAAGACGCCAAGTAAGTGGAAGTAAGTAAGATGACAGGAGATATGCGTTCCACTGAATATAGATTGCATATCTCCCATCGATTTAGCACAGCAGCGCAGACCAGAGCTTATTCACTATACATTCAATTATGATATTTACCAGTGGCTAGTTATACTAATTATATTATTTAATTTAGACAGCATAGCCAAAACAGACAATCTAAACAATTGAGCATATTCTAACCCAGCACAGATTTTGTTTCACACTACAATGCCTTGGTGACAAATATCCAGTAAGACTAAAATTTATTTTCTCATTCTCTGATCGTTTTAATACCTATGGCTATGTCTATACTTGTTAATTTAAGTCGATTTAGCTAAGTCGACTTAGCATGTCCACACTTAAATTTTAAGTCGACTTTGGGGGGACCCTACAAAGTTGACCTAGAGCGTCCACACTGGACACCTAGGTCAATTTGTAGTGCTAGGGGGACCTTGGACTGGTCCACGGTGGCAAGGGGGCACCCTTTGCCAAGTGCCAAGGGTCTCAGCCTTTGCCCCATTGTACCTGGGTACAATGGGGCAAAGGGGGAGAGGGACACTGGCAGAACATAGGGGCAGGGTGGGCAGGGCTCTACCCTGCCCTGTGGGGGGCATGCCAGGCTATCCCTGTGCCAACCACCCTGGCAGGGAGGGCAGTGGGGGAGTCCTGGAGAGCCCTAAGTCGACTTAGAGTCGACTTAGGGCTACTCCAGGTCTACACTGGCTTAAGTTGACTTTAGAAAGTCGACTTAAGCCAAAAGTCGACTTAAAACTTAATTTGCCTTAAGTCGACCTAAGCAGCTTAAGGAAAGTGTAGTGTAGACACAGAGTAAATTAAGTTGACTTAAGGAAGCTTAAGTCGACTTAATTTACAAGTGTAGACGCACCCTATAAGATTTTTCCTTAGCAAATGTGTATGGGAATGTACTTCTACTAATCCATCAGTAAAGGCATTAAAATATACTGTTTAGGGTGTGATTTCCAGCAATGTGTTATGACACTTATGTTTTAGCTCTATTTCTCTGCTAACTATTTAGTATCAAGTATTAAAATATGCACAATCTCTTGTCTATACCTGTATTCAGATATAGATATATTTTTTTCAAACATTACCTACATTTCTCAGGCAGTTAAAATAAACAAAGATATTAATAATTCTAAGATAATTTTCGCAAGAGTAGGGATTTTAACCTTTGTGTCCTGTTTAAACTCTTATATACAAAATAATCTTTGAGTTATTTATTCCCCCCTCGGGCCCCCCCCCCCCCGCAATTTCAAAAAAGTATGGTCCTCTCATCCCTATGTAATATAAACATATGGACAGAAATTCTGATTCCTCTTAAGACAATGGAACCACAATTTCACCCATCTAGTACTACTGGGGCTCTTAAAAACCTATTTGTTATATTAAATTCCATAGTTGGTTGATTGTTAGTCTGGGTGAAGTGACTCTTCTGGATTTTTTTATCAACGCTTTATAGCAAAGGTTAAGATCTGGCTCCATTAATAGCTCTATTTCACCTCAGGAGCAGAGGTTAAAATAGGGGGAGAAAAAGCACATTCTAGAATATTCAAGAAGCGAACTAAGGAGATATCTGAGTCATTAGTCATCTTTTAAAATTCATGGAAGATGGGAGAGAGTTCAAAGGACTGGGAAAAAAGCTAAATATAGTGCCAATCCATAAAAATGAGAATAAAAACAATCCAGGGATTTACAGATCTGTCATCTTAAATTCAAAACCTGGAAAGATAATGGAGCAAATAGTTAGCATTTTCAGACCTGTAGAAGATAATACAGTGATAAGTAAGAGTTGGTATGAATTTGTCAAGAAAAAATCATGTCATACCAATCTAATAGCTTTCTTGCACAGGGAACAAGCCTTATGGATGCAAGGAAGTGGTAGATATGGTATATCTTGAATTTAGAAAAGCTTTTGGTATATTCTTTCATGACCTCCTCATATACAAACTAGGGAAATACAACTCTAGTGGATCTGGGTTCATAACTGTTTTGAAAATCATACCAAGAGAGTAGTTACTGGTTCACAGTAAAGCTGGAAAGGCGTATCAATTGGGATCAATTATAAGTCCAGTTCTGTTCCATATTTTCACCAATGATCAGATAATGGCATAGTACACTTACTAAGTTTATAGACTATACCAAGATGGGAGAGGTTGCAAGTGCTTTGGAGGATAGGATTCAAATTTAAACTGAAAAGTACTCCATTTAGGAAGTAACAATCAGTTTCACACATACAAAATGGGAAATGTCTGCCTAGTAAGGAGTATTGTGGGAAGAGTTCTAGGGATCACAGTGGCCATAGTGGATCACAGGCTAAATGGGACCCAACAATAAAATACTACTGGGGAAAAAATAACACCCTAAAAACAAGCAAATATAATTCTCAGATGATTTAGCAGGAGTCTTGTAAGCAAGACACAAGAAGTAATTCTGCTCTGTTCTCCCCTGATTAGACCTTAACAGGTGTATTGTGTCCAGCTCTGTATACCACATTTCAGTAAAGATGTGGTAAAATTGGAAAAAGTCCAGAGAAGAGCCACAAAATGATTAAAGGTATAGAAAACATGACCTCTGAGAGAAGATTGGAAAAAAATGGCCTTGTTTAGTCTGAAGGGGACAAAATAACAGTTTTAAAATACCTAAAAGGTTGTTACAAGGAGGAAGGAGATATTTTTTTTCTTTAGTCTTTATTATAGTAACAGAAGAAATGGACATGCATTGCAGCAAGGGTGGTTTAAGTTGAACATTTGGAAAAAATGCCTAATTGTCAGGGTATTTACGCACTGGAATAAATTTCCTAGGGATATTGTGAAATATCCATTATTTGGAGATTTTTAAGAGCATGTTAGACAAACCCTGTCAGGTATGGTCTAGATAAAACTAAGTCCTGCCTGGAGTACAGGGGACTGGACTAGAAGACCTCTTGAGGGTCCTTCCTGTTCTAAGATATGATGAACAGTACAGTTAGGGACATGTCTCCATCAGCTTTCAGTATGACTCATCCTTCTAACCAGATGAGGTTTTGCTCCTTCGAACCAACTAAGGAAAAGACAGATACTAGTGCTCAACTTTGAGAAACAAACTGTTTCATCATCCAGTCTTTACATCTGAACTTCATGACCTGTCTGATTCAAGCTATAAATTTTTTGGGACAGGAAACAACTATTTCTATCATGTACACAGCGAGGCACACTGATACTGCTCAATAAATAAATCATTAGAAGAATCAATCCTTTTACAGTTGTGTGTGTTTATATCTGTGTACAATTATAAAGCAGATATTGTCTGAATCTATGATTTCAGCTTTCTGCATGAATCAGTGCATTGCAGAATGCCTTAGTGGGTTAAATGACTAACAGAATGTGTATGATATAATGTGAATGGTTAGTCAGAATATGATATATCAAGCTGGATTTTTTTCTTCTTTTTGTCATGTTAAAAGCCTTCCATAAATAGCAAAGAATGCAAGAACTGTTAAGGTAGAACTGCATTCCGTCCCCAAACCCCCAGTGAAATAAAAGGGCTTATTTTGCACAACAGTTTTAAATGCTAGAAGATATTCTTACCAGTGCAGCACTACAGAGAGAGAGAGAGAGAGAGAGAGAGAGAGAGAGAATTTGTAAAGCGGTATTGAAAAACGAAAAATTACAGCTGCAAGACAAATATCCCACACATGCTCTGCTGAGGAACTCAGTCAATTTTATCCCTGCAAATCATTATCAACTTGATTCAGCACATGCTTAAAGCACATGTTTTAAAGCAAAAAACAAGAGTCTTGTGGCACCTTAAAGACTAACAAATTTTTTCTGGCATAAGCTTTTGAGGGCTCCAACCCACTTTGTCAGATGCATGTGTATTAAAGCACATGCTTAACTTTAAGCATGTGACCAATCCCACTGAATCAGTAGAATTACTCACATGTTTAAAGAAAAGTACAAGCATAAGTACTTTCCTAGACTGGGGCATATGGGTGTGATCCAAAGCCCATTTAATCAGCTGGACCCACATCCACCAAGGGACTTAGGTGTTGTGATGCTGAAGGTGGATTTGAACTTCCTATATAAGTGTTCTAATCACTTGGCTAAAAGATGTAAGATGGCACACTTCACCTATGCCACCTGATTTTGTATGGGCACAAATCTGCTAAGCATGTTCTGAACATAGGTACCTGATCAGGTCTTGCAGACAAGATAGGCAGGGAATACCTGTTTCACCTTATGTGATGATCTTGCTGGAGTGTAGTCATTAGTTGTGTGGATACCCAACAGCAGAAATTTAGATGCCTAAGGAACATTTATGACAAAAATGCAGAGGCCAAGTATTTAGTTCCCTACAGGTTTAAGCAGCAGCCAAGCAAGGATTTTAAGGATCTCATTGGTGCTTTGTTTGGGATTGAAATCATGTTCTATACATATTCAAAGGGACAAATTTTATGCAGTTAAAATACTGTAGGTTAAAAAAATCCATTCGATACAAATTTCCTTAATATCCTATTTGCAGGGAGGGAGCAGGGAAACAGCACTGCTAAAACTCATTTTGTCGTATATTGGAAATAGTAGCAACTATTATAGTTGACATTGAATATAATTTTCTACCATATCTTTCTGTTTTTACTTACACATAGCTAGCTATAATCTTCATATTTTGTACTGAAATTTTCCTGCCGTGGTCTGACTTTGTTCCCTGAAGGTTAAGTCTTTTGGCAAGTTTGAGCAAAAATAGTTCAGTCATTTTTTAATGCAAGGAAAGCAGAGAAAATATGCTGTTGCCATTGGGGGAGATACAGAGGAAAAATTGTAAGCTTTTTTTTATGAACAGCTCTATAGCTGAAATGGATGAGAGCTGTAATTTGAAATCTGGCATGGAAATAGCCCTCATTAAGAGAAGAGGATTTGCTTTCAGAGAAAATTGATTTTGACTTGACCAAGGTATGAGCTTTTGAATTCTGAATATTAACTGCAATAGTAATTCTCCTTTCCCATTCCCACTAAACTCCTAAAGTGTGCAGGTAAAGAATGTTTCCCATGCATGAGACTGGCTCGTACAGCCACATAGTGAAAAGTATAATGATATAAACTGCTGCAAATTGGAGGTGAAATCTGTGGATATGATTTCCACGTATTTTGTAGGTGTGAAGGATTTGAGGGAGAGCTCCATTGTTTTCTATTGTTTTTTGTTGTTTTCTTTTTCTTAGATACTAGAGCTTATAAATCATTTACCCGTCTAAAAAACACATTCCTCTACCCAGAATGTTTTTTTTTTCAGCTGTGTAGAAAGCTAGCTATGCTGCACTATTTATGTATGACTCACACAGGTTTGAATGTGGTTTTATTCACTGACTTGAAATAAACATCTGAATTTTACAGTCCCAACTGCAGACATCTCTCCATAAGGACCCTGTAGTTCACTCACATAACCTTAGGTTTTTCCAGCTGGATTCTAATTATCCTTCTAAATCAATATAGCTATATGCCCCTTCTGTCCGGTCCCTTCCTGGAGCCCGAAGTCGCTACTGTGGCTGGAGGAGCCTCATTCCATCTGGCCCAAGCTATTGACTCAGCCAGACTACTCCAGGCAACCTGAGTCCTAGCCTATCCAATGGTCTGAGCCGCCTGCCCCAGCATGTCCCAGACCTGGGCAGTCTGAGCATTGGGTAGCACAGCCTAAGAGAGCTGGCTGGATGTGGCCTTGGTCCCAGCCCTGGAGTACCAGCTGAATGGCCTCAGTTCTGACACTAAAGAGCCAGGCATCCCAAGTGCTATCCCCAACTACTCCCAGTCCTTGATCAACAGCTTATCCTTGGCCCTTCTCACTTCTGGGGCAGAGACTGAGCAAGGCCCAGAAAGAGTTGTGACAGCACCATCCTGCTCGAGCTGGAAGCCATGTGGAAGAACAGTATACAGCAGGAGGGGGTGGAGCCTTGAGGAAGAACATGAGTGGGGATATGGCTGGTTGTATGGGAAAGCTAAGCCTTCACAAGCGTTCACTAAGCCTTATAATACCCCACCACACATGGGATTATATAAAGTAAATTTGGTAACCTTAGTTTAGTTCCTTGTAGACAGGTGTGTACAAAAGCCATCACAAAAGCCAATTGTAAAACTGTACATATTGGCATCTTTATGAGCAGTTGCAATACAGAACCCAGGAGAACAGAGAATAAGATATCTAGGAATGATGTTTACTATTCAGTGCTGAAACACAATAAAAGGGTGACATGGACTATGCTGTTACCTATTATATATATGGAGAGAAAGCATCAGTCTCCCAGACTGTCAATCTACCAGACGTTATGAGCCTTTAATTTGCTGTACCCATTTACAATTTGTGTGTGTGTGTAAATGGAAAATGTGAATACAATTAAATTATCACTTGCTTTACAAAATTAAATTCTTCCTGAGACCCCACTCCAATTTAGTATGTACTTAACTTATCATAGAATCATAGAATATTAGGGCTGGAAGGGATTGGAAGAGATCTCATGAGGTCATCTAGTCCAACCCTCTGCGAAAACCAGGACAACTCCCACTAAATCAACCCAGCCAGGATTTGATGTAACCACCTTTAGTGTTTGCTAGCTTCTAAAGTCCTATCCTCTAGACTATAGCAACAGTGGTTTGAGAGCCTCTGGACATCATTCCCAGCCTGCTTAGTGTCTGGGACAGAAGAGACCAGAGATTCCTACCAAAGCCATTGAGGAGGATTTTTTTTTTTAAGAAGAGATTTATATAGACAGTTTCCAGGGCCAATGAGGGGCCAAGTGTTATTCAGTCCCTGTGTGGGAGGGGAGGCAGAACAATCTGTTGCTTTGATAATAGATGGAGATGATGAGGTCATAGCAATACCCTGCTGAATAGAAGTGGGGTTAAAGGGATGAATTGTTATCCAATGAACTGAATTGCAATGAGAATTATTTTTATTGCTCTGGGGTGCATGAAGTATAAAATCAGCTAGTTAAATAGGACAGATCAAGTAATTACACAATTTATAGGGATGACAGATGATGAAGCAGGCTAATAGGTAGCCATGAGGTCCACAGAAGAGATATGTCAGGAATCAGGAGCATCTTGTGCTTCAGTTATGGATACATAACCAGAATCAATCCATCAAGTTCCTGAACCCACACATCAGGAAACTGAGACTGGCTCCAGAACTTTCCCGTCATACAATTAGCAACCCACACCAAACATTTATGTTGTAATTCAATAACAATAGCCCCATCAAAGGGGAATGTATGGCCCACAAAGCTATCTTAGCATTTTATTTTACCTGGCAGTAATACAAGGAACCTACAATACCAAATCTTGTAAAATGTGAGTTTAGGAAGTAGGCACATGTCATAAATAAAGCATAAGGCTTTGAGGTTTAGGACTGTTAACATAGATACAATGGCCTGAAATTTATCCTCAGTTTTGATGTACTGGGAATAACTTGTTTAATAGGGGAATTGTACATCACAGTACCAGAAAACTGCAGGAACATTCAACTAATATCAAGCTTGATTATCTTAGAATAAAATTGTTGGCAGATTGCTTTAGCAATGAGTTGATGCATACGTGATAAACTAAAGATATTAATATGCTAACTTACAGGATAAAGGTTTCCTAACATTATGAAGGTGAGGAAATAGAAACGGACAATGGAGGCTGAGCATTATGACAGTCCCAAATCCTTATAATAGACCACACCATCATGTAGAGGGTTGTTTGATTTTTGACTTTCAGTCATCAGGTGTGCAGAGCTGGATTTGGATTATCTGATTTAATTGGCATGCCAAGGACTGAATGGGTTCTTTGTCCCTCACTACAAGATCCCCAAGGAAGGGTATGAATATATAAGTATATGGGCATATGAAAGGAATGATAGCAAAGATATCTCTAATTCCATACTCCTACCTGTTTATGTGATTTGAAGCTTTCTTGTCTTTACTGATTGTGGTAATAGAAGTGGCTAAAGATTTGCCTTTCACTGAATCATTGCTGTATACACTAGTGTTCACAACCTTTATCGTATAACACTGAACTTGTTGGTTTTAATTCCATTTTCTCTGATTACAAGAATACAAAGGAAAGAGAAGTGTAGGGAGGAGAAGAAAAGAGATTTGAAAGGAAAGGAAAATCATAGACAACAGAAAAAAGTTGTCCTATGAAGTGTAGATTGAAACGGAAAGGTTCCTATTGACTTTAATAGGATTTGAATTAGGTCTTGTGTCAGAAGTTCTGAAAATGGCCAGCATCCCCCTATACTTTATGAATGCTTTCACAAGTGATCATTATAGCTGACAACATAAATAGATAAGGAGCTAGAAAGGAAGTGCAAAAACTTGATTTGGCTTTAATTTAACAACACAACTCTAAGTCCATTTTTTAGCATTATATTAAAAATGTCACTCTGCTCTAAGAAATATTCATGATATGCAGAAATGATTGTTATTAGTAAAACTTATAATTTCACCACAAAAATCTCAAGAAGTGAAACCAGAATTTTCACACATAAATCAGCAATTTCATACCAAGTTGACAAGCAACCTAGAAATACCAAATATAGGATTCATTTGCAGGAACTAAGGTCCCAACTTCTTTCCAATGAATTAGTAAAGTTCACTGTATGCTCAGTAACTATAATGTCTCACTGAGACTAAATATTTTAGCTCCAATTGTACTATCAAGAAAATGATACTCAAATAATTACTCTCCTTTCTCTTCAAAACTACCTTTTCATTTCATTTGGAGGAGTTACTGACTGAGGCCATTAAAAAAATAAAGGAACTGTAATGTCACTGTGCCCTTTCTAAATCTGCAGCATGGCATTAAGATTATCTATCTTTTAGATTTTATAAGAGGGAATATGTAGTTCAGATAGGGTTCTTAGAAAATAATAAGGGCTTTAGGACTTCAGAGCTAACTCTATGGCACAAATGAGCCATCAGAGAAGTTTGCTCTTATTAGCTCAGATGCAAATGAGTTTAATTGGCTGTATATTGCCTTTAATTTTGTGCATACGGGCATAAAAAGCTATTTGAGTTGTATAGTACTCAAGTCATGTCTGGAGGAGAAATTTTGAGTCTCTGTAGCAGATGTTTTGTTTATTTTGAATTCTAAAAGTTAATATTGGTGTGCATATGAGAGACAGACAACATTAATGCAGCTAATTGACTAAATGACCAGCATTTCAGTGGGGCTTTGTGTGGGGATGGGAATCTTCCCACACAGATCCGGTCACAGGAATGTGGCCTAAATTTCAAGTTCAGATACTCATTTTGAAAGGAATAATTTTATCATCAGATCTTTTCCCCATTATTTTGGTTTTCAGTGACTTGACTGTTCATTAATTATTTTGTGGCTTTCAAGAAGATGAAATCCTCTGATTAGCCACAAAACAAACACAACAGAACAGCAGCAGTGCAAATATAACCCATATTGTCCAACCAATGTGCCTCATCCATGAACTGAAGAGACCACCATGCTGAAAGAATACTCATTTTACATAAACATTAAACCCGACCTTTTCTGCTTAGAATGCCAACCAGGGTTGCAGAAATCAGGCAGACACTTATCAGAGCTAGTCTAGATAATGCTTGGCCCTGTGTTCAGTGGAGGAAACTAGACTAAAAGTCCTCTCAAGATCCCTTCCAGTGCTATGAGTCTATTTCTGCAGTTAAACTTTAACCCACTGATGATTGAGAGAGAAGATAATTGAGTGATTATAGACTCATAGACTTTAGTCGGCTTATCTAAATATCTGCTCCATTATAGACTTTCTGTGTGGCCATGAGTAAGTTCTATAGTCTCTGTATACCTGTATACCTCTGTATACCTGTAGTCTCTGTATACTTCAGCACCCCATCTGTAAACATGGGTATAATAACATTTCTTACTTCAGAATTCTGCTGCGAAGAAAAAGATTATGTGGTGCCCAGGTAATAGGAACTACCAAATTTATTTTACATAAATAACTTCCAGTTACTACTAAACTGGGCTGGGCTGGATTAAAGGAACTTTCTAGACATGAAATGTTCCATAGAATATCACAATCTCTTTGTTTCTTATGAAACAGGAATCTTAACTTAACAGTTCATTTCCCTGTTTTATATTTCTTTCCTATATGTAGAGAGATAATAGAATTTCATTTTTAAAGCTCCTCTCTTTCCACACTGGCATGGGAAAGTTCTCCATTCCAAAAGAAACTCCACATTTTCTGGACACTCACAAGCCCTGTCTCCTCTGCCCTTCCCACCATCAGCAGTTCAAAGATAAAGAAAGAGCAATGAGGTTTGTTGACAGCTCCACAGTGACAAGGGGAGAGCTGTGCAATTGTTTTTTGCACCTCCCATTCCCCAGACCGCTTCATTTAGAGGAGTGGGGTTCACAGACGTTCCTTTCCAGACTCCTCCCCTTACTTTTCTCTTCCTAATTCCTTTGAGAAGAGGGTTGTTTGTTTCTCTAGCTCCCAGATTGATCTTTCCCAGCTGAAGCAAAGTCTCCCCTTTTTGAGGGAAGATGTTTTACTATTCAAAAAGTCTCTATGTTTATGTCTACACTTACCAAAGTTAGTTCAAATTAGTTAATTCGAACTAATTTGAACTAATTTTAGTTAGTTCAAATTAACTTAATTGGAACTAGCATCGCTCCACTGGAATTTTAGTTCGAACTAAGCAAGTGCCATGCATGGCACTTGCTTAGTTCGAATTAGTCAGTTGCATTAAGCTCAATATGCTGGTTAGTTCGCATTAACATGGCCACATTGACTTAATTTGAACTAACTAGTTCAAATTAAGAGTTAGTTCAAAAGGTATAATCGGATTTATTAGTTCGAATTAAGAAAGCCCTTAATTCAAACTAATGAAAGCCTAGTGTGGCCAAGGCTTAAATTAGTTCAAAATAAGCTTCCTTAATTTGAACTAATTGCCAGTGTAGATAATCTTGTGGGTGTGGGAAGAGAAACAGGCAGACATTTCTCTGCTCCTCACTCTAGTCTTAGAATCATAGAATAATAGGGATGGAAGGGACCTCACAAGGTCATCTAGTCCAACCCCCTGCTAAAAAGCAGGACCATTCCACTAAATGACCCCAGCCAAGGTTTTTACTAACCGGGCCTTAAATATCTCCAAAGAAGGAGATTCTACCACCTCCCTAGGTAACCCATTCCGATGCTTCACCACCCTCCTAGTGAGAAAGTTTTTCCTAATATCCAACCTCGACCTCCCCAGCGGTAATTTGAAACCATTGCTCCTTGTTCTGTCCTCTGTTACCATCGAGAACAGCCTAGCTCCCTCCTCTTTGGAGCACCCCTTCAAGTAGTTGAAGGTTGCTATCAAATCTCCCCTCAGTCTTCTCTTCTCTAGACTAAATAAGCCTAGTTCCTTCAGTCTCTCCTCATAAATCAAGTGCCCCAGCCCCCTAATCATTTTTGTTGCCCTCCACTGGACTCTTTCTAATTTGTCCACATCCTTTCTGTAAGGGGGAGCCCAAAACTGGACACAGTATTCCAGATGCGGCCTGACAGGTGTCGAATAGAGGGGAATTATCACATCCCTCGATCTTCTGGCAATACTCCTACTGATGCAGCCTAATATGCCATTGGCCTTTTTCGCAACAAGAGCACACTGTTGGCTCATATTCATCTTCCCGTCCACCATAACCCCCAGGTCCTTTTCTACAGCACTGCTACTTAGCTGATTGGTCCCCAGCCTGTAGCAGTGCATGGGATTTTTCCATCCTAAGTGCAGGACTTTGCACTTGTCTTTGTTGAACCTCATGAGGTTTCTTTCAGCCCAGTGATCCAATTTGCCCAAGTCTCCCTGGATCCTGTCCCTGCCCTCCAGAGTATCTACCATTCCCCCCAGCTTAGTGTCATCTGCAAACTTTCTAAGCACGCAGTCTATTCCATCATCAAGATCATTAATGAAGACATTGAATAGAACCGGCCCCAAGACCGATCCCTGGGGCATTCAGCTCATTACCGGTTGCCAACTAGACATTGAGCCATTGATTCCTACCTGCTGAGCCAGTTGATCCAGCCAGTTTTCTATCCACTTTATTGTCCACTCATCCAACCTATACTTCCTTAACTTGCTGACAAGAATGCTGTGGGAATCCGTATCAAAAGCCTTGCTAAAGTCGAGGTATACCACATCAACGGCTCTTCCCGCATCCACAAATCCAGTCACCTCATCATAGAAGGAAATCAGGTTGGTCAGGCACGATTTGCCCTTGGTGAATCCATGTTGACTGTTCCTGATCACTCTATTTTCCTCCAAGTGTTTCAGGATGGATTCCTTGAGGACCTGCTCCATGATTTTCCCAGGGATTGAGGTGAGGCTGACCAGTCTATAGTTCCCCGGATACTCCTTTTCCCCTTTCTCGAAGAGAGGTACTATGTTTGCCTTTTTCCAATCCTCCGGGACCTCCCCCATTCGCCACGAGTTCTCAAAGATAATGGCCAGCGGCTCTGCAATCACTTAATAGGGCTTCTGTAGCTGCTCTTCAAAGATGTCATTGTCTACTTCAGAAAGTATAGTAAATCCATAACAAAATGTATCTTTATTTATTTGTCTAAGTCTGAGACTGAGTATTTCTCTCTTTTAGGTGTAGTGAAATCAATGAGTAGACCCACACTTGGAAACTAAAACTTGTGATGAGGCAAAAACACTGAAAGGAACTAATTAGTGGTACATGCACAAGGTGAGTTGGTATTCACAGTTCAAATGAAGGGAGAGAATGTGACGTGTTGGTGTATTTGTTAATGTACTGAAAGTTCATTGTAAATAGTTGCACAGTCCATATATATATATATATTTTGCAGGTCTGAATAATTAGTGGCAGACTGGTAAACAGGAACTTATAAAAATGGTTATTTTTTATGAAGAAATGTCAAAAATAGTCACAGTCCAATTTAAACTAGAAATTAATATGCATTTGATCAATAACAAGAGCTGCATGTCATAAAAAGAATAAATACATCTTACAGGAAGAGTACAAGATAAATATTGAGAGATTTAAAGACCAGACAAGAACAATAGATTATTACATCTTATCTTCTTTATAACACAGGTAATAGAATATTGCCATAATTCTTGCACTGAAGATTTTTCTACTAGACATATTTTCCAGAAAAGCATCCGGTCTGAATTTGAAGATATCAAGAGATGGAGACACCGATACTTCCCTTGGTGATTTGTTCACCCTCATTGCTAAAAATAAAAAGGAGTTCTGTGGCACTTTTAAAGATTAACAAATTTATTTATCACATGAGCTTTCATGGGAGAAAATCTCACTTTATCAGATGCTTTGAAGATGGAGAATTGAGGCTATGTACACACGAGAAACTTGTCCTGCAATAAGTTATTGTGGGACAAGGAAAGCGCTTTAAATATAGCGCTTTCTCGTGTACACACGTGCTGTTTCTTTCGCAAAGGAGCATTCACTGTGTGAATGCTCCTTTGCAAAAGAAAAGCAGTGCATGGTGGGCACCTGTCTGACCATGCACTGCCCACAGCCAGCTCCCTAGCCCAGCTGCAGGGCTTCCGGTGGCAGCGGGGGCTGCGTTGCCAGCCCCCACTGTCATCCGAAGCCCCGAGGCTAAGCTGGGGGCTGGCCCGAACTGGCGAGTGTTTGAGCCAACCCCCTAGCTCAGCTCCCGGGCTTCGGGTGTCAGCAGGCACTGCGGCGCTTAAACGCCGGAGTGCCTGCCAGCACCCAAAGCCCGGGAGCTGAGCTGGGGGGGTGGCTCGAACTGGCGTGGGCAGCCGGTTCGGGCCAGCCCCCTAGCTCAGTCCAGGGGAGCTGCCAAACTGGGCAGCTCCCAAAAATACTCAATTTCACTGCTCTGCTAGAACAGTGAAATTGACATATATGACATCTGCTAGAGCAGTGAAATTGACATATTTGACAGCTCCAATGTCCCAGAGTGGCCTCGATTGGCACTCTGGGACATTTCCGGAGGCTGTCTATTGCACAAAATGAGTACACACGAGCATTACCGCGGAACAGCTGTTCCGCGATAATGTTACCACTCTTGTTTTGACTGGTTTAACTGTTGCGCGGCAAGAGGGTGTTGCCGCGCAACAGAGAAATTGATCGTGTGTACGCTATTGGCTTTATTGCGTGGTAAGGAGCCTTACTGCGCAATAAGGTGATCGTGTGTACATAGCCTTACAGAGTGGAGGGTGGGGCGGAATTATATGCAAGGAAATGTATGACACAGGATCAGGTCAAATTGTAACAGCAAATCAAAATAGATGTTGGGATTCAAACACTGGGGAACAACATATAGAGGAAAATGAGGTCAAATCACCTGTTGTAATGAGAAAAAAAATCCATAATCCCTGATTAACCCTGAGGCAACTGAGTCAAATTTACATATAAATTCTAAATTTCTCTCTGAAACTGTAGAATTGGAACTTCCAGAATCTGAGGGATTGTAGAATATCAGAACTTTCACAGATATTGGCCTGAACAGTAAATGCCCTGGCCAGTGTAATTCTTCTGGGTAAAGTTTCTACAATGTAGAGGGGGGTGGAGGGGAACAGTTCTCAAGTAAGTTATTTACAATGAAAAGCCAGGTTTCTGAAGCTGTTGAAAAGTGCAGAATATTATTGGTAGTGTTCAGCAGGCATGCATCATGGCTAGATCAAAGGTAAAGCTGCCATAGATGTCTAATGAATTGCCGAATCATAGGACAAATCATACATAGCTAAATAATTGGCTCTACAATTTATCACAGTATATTACCATACAGAGATTTGGTCAATAAAATCATCTACACATCTCAGACATAGATGGAAACATACATATTTTTATAGCAGCCCTCAGATTCAGAGTTGTTTTTCTTTTTTCATTAATATAAAATACTTTGTCTTTAGTCTACACTATCTTATTCTGATATTATATCACAGTAGCTCCATTGATTTTGATGGAATTATTTCTGATTAACAATGGCATAATTGAGAAAAGAAACTGTCTCCACATTTTCTTTCTCCTAAAACAGAATCTATTGTTATTCCTATTAATACTGATTTTATAATGTGTTTCATATCTAGTACATTTCTGTTATATTTCCCCAAAGAAAGAATGTAGTGTTTGTTTTAATTTGTGAAATATTCCCAAGATCAATATCCAATTAAGACATCCATTAATAAATCCATAACAT